>JAEOAD010000024.1:8950000-9142500 GCA_036365145.1 Orientallactaga sibirica | reverse complement strand
TTGCCACCAGCTGGGGACTTAGCATTCAAAACACATAAGCTTATGAGGGGGCATCTGAATCAAACCACACACAATTACAAAATCAGGTTTAACAGCAAGAGGAAAAATGGCATATTCAAGAGCATAGAGGAGCCTACTGCTTCCCCCATGCAAGTATAATAGGTAAAAAGAAAATAAAATTGTGGGAATTTTCAAGAGATAATCTCTTTTGTTGTTTCTGTTTATTTTTTTTTTTCCTTAAAGTGAGAAGCAAGTTTGAGTTGGGAGTGTATGGCAGGACTTTAGTTATGGAAGATTGTTAGGGGAACATTTGAGGCAGTGTCCTTGGATTAAAAGGAACAAAGCCTGGGAATTAAAGGAAAAAAAAAAACAAACAAACAAAAAACTTGAAATCCAGTGTTTTCCCTTGGAATCCTGCATTTAGTCATTCTATTCGTCAATGTTTTATTTTATGTTCATCTTGTATAGACAAACCATTATAAATGTAATTTTCCATATGCTGATTTTGTAGAAAAAAATCTGTGTATTGTGGAATTGCCATAAAACATATAGATCAATTTATAAATATTTTTAAGATATTGAATAACAAGAACAATATAAAATATGCCTGACTTTTCCTAGTATGGTTAATACAAGATCCGAAGATTATTCTGTCACATGCAGACACAGCGTATTCCATTTTCTACCAAGCATTAATAAGCTGCATGCCGAGGAAGAAATGATTTTTTGGCGGGGAGGGATCATTTTTTGAGGTAGTGTTTCACTCTAGTCCATGCTGACCTGGAATATGGAATTCACTCTGTATTCTCAGGGTGGCCTTGAACTCACAGTGATCCTCCAACTTCTTCCTCCAGAGTGCTAGGATTAAAGGTGTGGGCCTCCATGCCAAGTTTAAAGACATGATATTGTTATAAAATTTAGAAAGACATAAATAATGGAAATGTGATCAAGGAAAAACAGTTACTAGTGAAAAACTGTATTTTTTCTAATCACTGACACACAGCTATTGTGCAATATATGCTCCACTGAATTCTTTTAATCCAATTTCATAAAGAAGTTTTGAGCTTCAAGGGGCTATGATAAAATCAAGTGATTGAAGGAATGGACATGCTAGCGGTATGACTTGGAACCCTAGAGACTGATGTAGAAATATAAGCTATCTATAGCAACAGGAATCACTGCTCCCGCTCCCGAGCTCCCACCCCCCAATAAATCATTTAACAGTTTTAATGAAGGAATTGTAGAACAGAGTCTGTTGCCAAGTTCTTGATAGAAGTGCCACATGTTTGTGATGGAAATAATCATCACTATAGAGTAGGCATAAAAATACCCTACCAACTCTAAACACACAAAATTAAAATGTTGAAACCCGATGAAAGGAACACAGAATGACTTCACCTAGGCCAGGCTTTTTCTTATATTCTAACAGTCTTGATCAAGAAATCAATATATAAAATAAGTATCAGGAAGGAAAACACTTTAGCAAATTGGATCCAAAGGCGGCTGAACGGGGCAGCTTCTCACGAGGCGGCTCCTGGCAGCTCAGTAGAACAGGAAGTGTTTGTTTTACTGTTAGGTATTCTGCCCATGGCAGTGACGTTATGCTAATGTACTGTACATATGGTATGGGGAGTATACAGAATTGTCAGATTAAAAACTATCATTTTCAATTCTCCTTTTCTTTAATCCAAAGAGAAAATACAATTTACAGCACGGTCCCCAGCAAGTGCATGGTAAGCTTGCCTGGTCTTTTTCTCCCTACCTGCTGGATTGCACAAAAACTTAAATAAACCATGGGCAGTGTCTTACTGGATAAGAACATGGGATTGCCAAATTAACTGATAACAACAACAAAACAACCCTGTTAAGTGAAATTGCCAATACTTACTTTATGGACAAGGGCAATAAGGATGCTACTTATCACTTCAAAAGTTTCTTATTGGAAAAAAAAATCATGTGTTCAGAATTTTAAACACACACACACACACACACACACACACACACACACACACATATATATATATATATATATATGTATATATATATATATATATATATATATATATATATATATACATATAATGGTTCATTGGGATAATATTTTTATAATTGTTATTCAAAAATATCCTCCCGTGACCCATATACATCTAAAGACAGAATTTTAACACATGTGTTTCAGAAGATTACATGCTCAGAGACTGAGAAACTAAACAAAATTCAAATCAGGGAATAAATGTCTCATATTTAAAGAAAGGAATGGGGATAAAAGATTAGATTGCAAGCTATCATGTATAAGATCTCTTGGAAAAATGAGCTGTGTAGCTTTGGTTGCAATAATATGCAAGCAGTGACTACTACAAGAAAATATATTCATGTCATTAATGCTACTCATGGTTGAGAAGTGAAAGGAGGAAGAAAACCCCTACCTTCCAGGCCAGTATTTGCAATTGTGTAGTGTAATCGTGGTTGGTTTAGATATTACAATACCAAAAAGGGTTGTTGTTTTGACATTGCTGGAAACTGCAAAAGAGACTATAAACCCATTCATAAAAGACATAATATTAATATATTTCAGTGTGGAGCCTTACTGTTTCTATGAAACACAAACTTTTTTTTTTTTTATTTATTTGTAAGCAGAGAGAGAAGAGTGGGTGTGCCAGGATCTATTGAAACTGTAAATCCTCCTCCAAATGTATGCACCATTTTGTTCATCTGTTCTGTGTGGGTACTGGGGAATTGAACCCAGGTCATATGACATTGCAAGAAAGTGCCTTTAACTGCTGGGCCATCTCTCTAGCCCCATTAAATCAAGAATTTTTGGAGGCAGTCCAGGCTGTCATGGATATCACTTTATAGTCCCAGGCTGTCCTCCAACTCATAGAAAACCTCCTACCTCTCATTTCCAGGTGCTGGCATTAGAGTGTTGGAACATTCCTGGCTCACATTTTCATAATAAGGAGAAATAGACCAAAATTAGGAGGCATCTTTTTAAGAATCAAATTGTACACGTATACTGTATATATCTATAATGTAAATAGAAGCTAATATTATTTTAATTTGAAAATTTGTTTTAATATATATTACAAATATAACATATTATAAATAATAAATATATGTGCACAATATACAGTATGTGTATAATAAGCAACCTATAATGAAATGGCCCTCATAAAATCAGGAATTTCCATTACTAGGTCATATATGGGGAGCCTTATTTTAATTGTTGTTGGATAGAAATCTGTGTGCTTTGGGTTATAAAAGTAGAATGCAGATGTAATGATTTCTATGGAACATGCTCTATTAGAATGGAAGTGTAAATTAAAGAAATTTAATAGAAAGGGCAAATAAAGTGCGATCAAAATGTTGGAGTATGGCTGGAGATATGTCTCAGTGGATGTTTGCTTTCTGTGAAAACTATGAGAAACTGATAGGATCAAAACTGCCTGAATTCAAATCTTTAGAAACCATACAAACAGCTGGGCATGGCCTCACAAGCCTGTAACCTCAGCCATACAAAGGAGAGGAAAGACCAGGGTTCACTGATGTTACAAGGTATGGAATCAGTAAGAAAGCCTTGTTCAAAATAAGGATAGGTAGAAGAGTAGTGTGGAGCCATATAGCCGATGTTTTGTTCTGGCTACACAGGAGAGCCCCCCACCCCCACCACTGGACACACACACACACACACACACACACACACACACACACACCAGAAATACATACATATAAGCAAAAAATTCAAGTGCAGAGATATTTATTTATTTGTTTTTTTTTAAGCTATGGACATATGTTCATTTAATGTACTTTCTTGTGGGGAATTTTTTTATAATTTATTTTTATTTATATTATTCTTATTTTACATTCATAGTGTTGGATCCATTATCCTCTTCTCTGTGCTCACTCTTCCAAAGGGACCCTCATCAATGGGGAATATGGGTCATGCATTGTGGGGGTAGTCAAGAGTCCTGGGGGATTGGCCAAGTCTCTGTGCATAATACCCAACTTGTGGCTCTAACATTCTTTCCTCCCGCTCTTCCACGAATTTCCCTGAGCCACATTGGGGTCATTTTAGTTCTACTTCAGTGATGAGGTTTTGGGAGCCTCTGTGTCTCTGGATATCTGGCTTAGTTGGAGTTGGATGTTCTCTGTGTTTATCTCCTTCAGTCTTTTCCTGGTGTCGTGATCGCCAAGAATGCTGTATCCTTGTCCTTCCCCCGCATTACTCTATGGTTTCAGGTGGGTCCCTGGTGAGGTGTGATTGGCTGATCCTCCCTTCAGGTTCATTGTCCATATGAAAAAGATAAGCAAATTCTCCAACAGAGATAGAAGTTAGTACTAGATAGATGGGATGGCCATAGATATTTTGGAGGGAATATTATATGTGTAGGCTCTCTTCTAGCCCACATTTGGTGGTATCTTGATCTTGGAGACTGAGCTTATTTTTTGTACATGGTTTTGACTTATTTCCCAGTTCCAACAATGAGTTACATTCCACTGCATGGATCTATTGGCCAAATCAAGAGCAGTTGTTTACCCACCATGGCTGTGTGCCACTACTGCACTTGTTTGAACATTAAGTCAGGTTGTTTCATGCTGGGTATCTTAGACTGCAAGTTGTTTGGACAGATGTTGGCCATTATCCCCCAGTTGCTTGTGTAGCACCCTCTGGCACTAGACTAGCTAAGTGTCTAGGGACTGACCCTCTTCCAGATTCTGGCCAGGTCTCTCCATGTTTGGTCTCACACATGTATGCTGTCTTTAACAGTAGGGTCTTACCATTAACCTTTGGTGGGTCATCAAGAACTCTGACAGAAATCTGTGTGTTTTGAGAAACCTTGTAGGTGTCTCAGATCAACAGCTCATTGTGCAAGTTAACCCCGTGGTGACACTGGGAGTTATAAGTCAGAGCCTAGGAAGGTAAGGGAAGAAAAAGATAGATAATATAAAAGAAAAAAAAAGTGAGTATAGAGAGGAGAGGGAGAGAGCAAGAGAGAGAGAGGGAGAGAGAAGAGAGAGAGAAGCAGGAAAAGATTAAGGTTGCTCTTCATGATGTTCTCTCCAGTTTCCTGTGGTTCAGGTGTTCCCTCTGTGGGCCTTTCAGCCTGTTGTTCAGAATAAAGGGTTTTATAGTATCATTTCCTTTTGGGTCACTATTTGTATCCCCCCACCCTTGTCCTCTCTCCTTCCCTCTCGTTTCCTCCCACCCTTACCCTCCCTCCATCCCACCCTCCCTATTGTCTGGTCCTCAGAGTACTTATTAGGTTTGGCTGCACCTCAGGTAGATTCAGGTTAGGAGCGACAGATAAATGAGACCATGCGACAATTATCTTTTTGTGATTGGGTGAGCTCACTGAGGATGATCTGTTCCATGTTTGACCAATTTCTTTTCAAATTTCATTAGTTCATCTTTCCTTACTGCTACATAGAATTCCATAGTATAGATCTACCACATCTTTGTCATCCATTCATCTAGTAATGGACACCTGGTTTGATTCTAGCTCTTTGCTATTATGAATTGAGCAGCTGTGAACATGCTTGAGCAAATGTCTCTGATCTGAGGCTTGGAGCCTTTGGGGTAAATGCCCAGTGAGGGAATAACTGGATCTGTTGGTAGGTCTATGGTCATCCTTTTCATGAGTCTCCATATAACTGTCTATAATGGTTGAACCATTTTACATTCCCACCAGCAGTGAAAGCTTGTTCCTATTTTGCCACAGCCTCTCCAGCATTTTTTTTTTTTCTTAATGTTGGACATCTTTACTGGTGTAAGGTCAAGTGCAGAGATATTTAGATACTGATTAAAAAAAAAAAAAAAGTTTGGAGCTGGGTGTGGTGCGATACACCTTTAATCCCAGTACTTGGGTGGCAGAGGTAGGAGGGTCACCATGAGTTTGAGGCAACCATGAGACTACATAGTGAATTTCAGGTCACCCTGAGTTAAAGTGAGACCCTACCTCAAAAAAAAAAAGGGGGGGCTGGGGAAATGGCTTAGTGGTTAGAGTGTTTGCCTGGGAATGCTAAGGACATTGGTTCAATTCCCCAGGACCCACAAAAGCCAGATGCACAAGGGGAGGCATATGTCTGGAGTTCATTTTCAGGGCTGGAGGCCCTGGCATGCTCATTCTCTCTTTCTCTCTATCTGCTTCTTCCTCTCTCTCTCTTTCTCTCTCTCAAATAAATAAGTAAAATAAAAAACAACAACCAAAAAAAAAAAAAAAAAAAAAAGGGGCTGGAGGGATGGCTTAGCACTTAAGGCATTTGCCTGCAAAGCCAGAGGACCCAGGTTCGATTTCCCCAGGATCCAGATGCAGAAGGGGCACACACAATTGGAGTTCATTTGCACTGGCTGGAGGCCCCGGCACACCCATTCTCTCTCTTTCTCCCTCGTTCTCTGTCAAATATATATATATATATATATATAAACAGGAAAATACAAATCAAAAAAGTGTTCAAGGGAAGCTGGAGAGATGGCTTAGTGGTTAAAGGCATTTTTCCCTGCAAAGCCAAAGGATCCTGGTTCGATTTTACAGGCTCCACATAAGCCAGATGCACAAAGAGGCACATGTATCTGGAGCTTGTTTGCAGTGGCTGGAGGCCCTGGTGTGTCCATTCTCTCTCTGTGTCTCTCTGACTCTTTCTCTCTCCCTGTAGTCTGTTCTTTTACTTACATATATACAACACCATCCCCTTATGGATATTTTTAAAAAAGAAATTTGGAAAGAGTTCATTGATTCTTGAACATTTTTATGTATGGACTGATAAATAAGGAAGTATTCTTATAAACCCAAGGAAAAAACTGAGAAAAGAAACAAAAGAATTTTACAAGTTCTTAGATTAATTTATAGAATAATCACATTACCAAGGGAAAAATTAAATATGTTCCTGAAAGAATGTGAAAGTTTAATTATAGGAATAAATTTTTTTGTTTTTTTTTATTTTATTTGTAAATTTTATGCCTGTGGTAGTTTGAATGGATGTCCCCCAATATATTCAGGATTTTATTTATTTATTTATTTATTTATTTATTTATTCATTCATTCATTCATTCATTCATTCATTCATTCATTAGTTATGTAGTGTGTATACAGTGGTGCTGATAACATCTTTAGCTTCCTCCTTGCTCTCCCCCCTCCAAAGGGATTCTCTTCATTAGGGAATGTGGATTGTGCATTGTGGGGATAGCCATCAGTTATGGGGAAGAGGCAGTGTGTCTTTGCATAATATCTCAATTTATGACTTTAACCCACCCCACCCCCTTTCCACAAATTTCCCTGAGCCATGTTGGGATCATTTTGGTCTACTTCAGTGATGAGGACTAGGAAGCCTCTGTGTCTCTGGATATGTGGTTTGGTAGGAGTTGAGTGTTTTCTGTATCTATCTCCTTGTGCTGGTACCAGGTTCACCAAGAAAGCAGCACACTTTCTCATTTGCCCCATTTTGCTATGGTTTCAGCTGGAGTCCTGGTGAGGTACAATCACCTGATTTTCTCCTTAGGTTCTGTGTCCATCTGAGAAAGAGAAGAAAATTCTCCAACGGAGAGAGAAGTGCTATGAATTTTCCCTGAGGACCGCCTTTATTGTGTCCCATAAGTTTTGGTATGATGTATTCTCATTGTTATTCATTTCTAGAAATTTTGTAATTTTACTTTTTATTTCTTCCTCTAACCCATTTATTGTTTAAATGTGTGTTGTTCAGTTTCCAGAAGCTGGTGGGATTCCTGACACATCTTTTCTTGTTAATTTCTACTGATATAACATTGTGATTTGATATCATGCAGGAGATTATGTCAATCTTCCTAAATATATGGAGGCAGGCTTTATGACCCAGTATGGGATGCTGAGAAGAATGTGTAATGTGTGGATTTGGGATAGAATGTTCCGTAGATGTCCATTAGATCTAGTTGATCGATGGTTTTGTTGAAATCTCTAAGTGCCCTGTTAATTTGGATGATCTATCTATTACTAATAGTGGAGTATTGAAGTCCCTAACTATGATGGTGCTGTTTTGGTGTCATGTAAGTTTTGTTTTATGAATTTTGGTGCACCTGTGTTTGGTGCCTAAAGATTGATGATTGTGATATTCCTGCCATGTGGTGGTTTATGTGGTTTGGTGTTTTCTTGACTTTTTTTTTTTTTTTTTTTTTTTTTTTTTTTTTTTTTTTTTGCCTTCTCTGAGTTTGTTTATTGTGATTTGTTTCTTGCAGGTACTTGAGGTTGTTTGTTTGATTCTTCTGTGTGGAGAATTCCCTGAAGAATTCTCTGTAGGTCTGTCTTTGTGTTCATATAGTTTTAAAGCTGGATTTTGTAATGGAATGCTTTTCTTTCACCATTTATTATGAGGGATACTTTTGCTGGGTAAAGTAGTATGGTTTAGAAGCCGTAAATTCTTAGACTTTGCAGTGTTCCATTCCAAGCCCTTCTGGCTCTCAGGGTTTCCACTGAGAAGTCTGAGGTAATTCTTATGGAGTTACATTTATATGTAATGTGATCTTTCACCCTAGTTGCTTTTAGGAGTTTCTCTTTGTTAATGAAGTTTAGAGTCTTAATGATAATATGTCTTGGAGAATTTCTCCTTTTGTCCACTGTGTTTGGAGTTCTGTTTGCTTCTTATAACTTGTTCAGACATTGTTTTGAGAGAATGGGAAAGTTTTCTTCTATAATTTTGTTGAATAATTTCTCCATGCCTTTGGTCTGAATTTCTTCCACTTCTGTTATCCCCATGATCTGAATGTTGTGATGTTTGGGGGTATCCCACAGTTCTCTCATTTTCTGTTCACAAAAAATTATGAACTTATTGAAACTTTTGGATTCATGAACTGTTTCTTCTGTTTTGTCTTCCAGTTCTGAGTTTCTTTCCTCCACATGCCTCACTCTATTCTTGATAGTGTCTATAGAGTTTTGGGCTTGTTCAATTTGATTTTTTTTCTACTGCTTTTTAATGTATAGTTTCCATTCATCTGTTGAGTTCCCTTTTCACAACATTTTATGATTTTCTTAATGCTTCTTAGAATTCATCCTGGCATTTATTTATGTCTTCCTCGAGCTTAACTAGCTGGTTATTGAGATCCTCTCTGTTTTTGCGCTCCTTCAGGTCATTTAACTGTCTTTGGAGCCTTTCTGGTTCTTCTCTATTAGGTCTAATCTAGTAAGAACATAATTCATACAATTAATGGTCCTTTGTTGATTTTCTGCAATTTCTGCTATTTTATTGGCCAGGGTTGCATTGCTTATGTCCTCATTTTTGGGTTCTGATCCTATTGTCTTTTCTATGTTTTGATTAGAGCTATCTATTGTGGGACTGGGCAACCTTGTTGGATTTACTTCTATTTGATTTTTCATGTTATTCCTTTTGCACTGTTGTTTGCCCATCACAGTGAACAAATCTTATTAAATTTAGGAGGAAGCTGTAGTTTACCCTTGACTTGGGTCTGTGCATGGGGGGTGGTGGTGAGTGTGATGACTTTCCTATGTGGAGCTCTGTGGGGGTGGGAAAGCCTAGGTGGAGGTCGGGCAGGGCTAATGCTAGCCTGCTGGCCTGGGTCCACTTAGCCTGTGGTACAGGAGGAAACTGTGGCTGGGACTGTGGCTAGGACGGCTACTTCAGGGGACTGGCAGACTGGTGGGATACCTGAGAGTGGGAATCAGCAAATTCCCTACTTTGCTCCTCTGAACCCTCCCACTGGAAGTGTACTAGAATTTTCAGACCATTAAAACCCCACTTAACCCTAAATGTCTTGCCTTTGTTTCCCCACCATGTGAGGCATGGTTAGGTGGATGCCATGTTGACCAGAAGTGCAAATGGTTGATTTTTTTTTATTATTACAAAAGATAAAATAAGTGGAGTAATGGAAAATGACAGTAAAATGAACAATAGAGTCACTTTCCAAAGGATGTTTATAGGGTACTGATAAAATGAACACAAATAATATGAAAAGATAATATTAGAGATGCTTTAAAAGAACAGGGACACACCAAATGTTTGTGAGTTGAATTGATGATGCTGATTAAGAGATTTCACATGCTCAGGGAGCTATGAAAATATCCCTTTTAATGTGACTGCAACCCAGTGAAAGAAGGCACAGGAATGAGACAACAGCTGTACCCACACTAATAGAGTGAGAAGTGTCCAACTTAGCTGATACTCTCTTCCTTCTCTATGCCAACCTCTTCACCAGCATCCCTCCCTTAAAGGAATAGAAAAGAAAAGCCATCCTTTCTTCATGATGAACATGTCTGTCTTGTAAACATTGCAATGACAACTATTTTGAAGAGAGCTCAAAAGAACATTCCTCTGGGAATGTTACCATCCTCTGAGATTCTAATTTTCAACTCCCAGATATTGTTGATTTTTTTAAAAGAGAGACATCTACAAGGGCACAATTCAAATTTAATAGAGCAGAAAAAGGTTGTGTATTTTTAGGTCAGATCACCATGCCTAGAAACAGTTTAATGTCCTTAATTAACTTACTTTTATTTAATGACCCTTGATTGGTATCCTGCTATGCCCAGTGTACATACTTCTTGGGTTGCTTTCCAGCATTATATTTTTTAGAAAAACACATCTTAATTAACATAATTACTGTTCAATTCACATATAAAAGTGAACAAATTATTAATTAAGCACTATTTTTTTCAGAGAAGCTGAATTAAAAAAAACAGAATTAGAGTTAAGAAACTGGAATTTAGTTTAAACAACATTTGAAATCAAGTGTTTAATCATGGTTTAGGCATAGTTATCTTCTGTATGTTTTCTTGAAAGGCTTAATAGTACCGGGGTTAAGGGTGTGTGGACTCAAGGTAAAATGTGTGTCTCTACACTTTCTTCAAGTTGAACTAGTGCAACACATTTGGAAAAGTTGCTTTATCTCTTTGAGTGGCAAAATAGATAAATAGTAATAATTAATGTAAGTGTTTGGGGGAATGATTTCTAGTAATTAAGTAAGGAATAGCTACAGGACTTTGTAGATCAGTGGGGTTAACAGTTCAATTTCTTCAGATACATATTTCTTGAGTATTTCCCCATAAGTACCTGCTCTATGCTTACTATTTTTGTTAGTGTAGTAACAACAAGGGAGTGTGGCAGGTAAAATTTTGGGTGACAGTGCAGTAGAGGAGAAAGTATTCATGAGTTTCACTGAGTTTGACAGAGAGCTGAAACATTCAGGAATCATTGCTCCAACATAAACAAACAGTCATATTGTGCTACTCTGAAAATATTTAAGAGTACTTGTGGGTTGTGTTTATGAGAGAATATTAAGGACCCACTGGGCATGGCTATCCCAGAATGCTCAGATTCTTTGTTTGGACCATCTGAATGTCTGGGAGTGGCTAACAGAGGTTTTTCTGCTTGTTAATACATGACACAGATTCCTACTCATCTTATGTAGAGCAGCACAAATTTCTATTAAACTCATAAATGTGCACCAGGGCCTCAAAACAGCACAGCTAGAAAAACTGATCAGGGAAGGTGAAGGAGGATGCAGGGAATTTGGCAATGTCTTTGTCATGTATACATCTTAGACCAGGCCTGGACTGGCTATAGAATTGATTCATCTTGGGACTACATACTGCTATATAATTTTCCCTTGTGGCTTTGGATTCTCACATCATGGTGACTGTGTTTTTCTGAAAGACTCAATGTAGAAGGTATCATAAAGAATGTAGTGGACATGCCTGCCACATAGGATGTTTTATGTGCACTCTAATGGTTAGAATCACAGGGAAACCAAGTTTCAAGGATATGAACATACCCACCACTTGATAATAAAGCAAAGAGGATGAATTTTAAGTAAGTAACTAGAATCTCCTTGAATTTTATACAAAACATTCAGAATCTCTGTCGTTGTCATGCTTAACAGTTTATACATGGATACTTAAATTTGTCCATTTTTGAACTTTCAGGTTTTCACATCATTCTAGTTTCCACATAGGATTCATCTCGCCTTAAACTCTTGAATATATTGAAAAATAGACACTCATATTTCTCCAAATGAGCTTTTTCTTTGGATATCCATATCTTTAAAAGAAAGTGCATTGTCATTGTGTTAGCAAGGAAACATGATGACATTTTAAGCATTTCTTTAGTCATACATCGCCACATTTATTACGTTAGAGATTTGCCAATAATTTTTCTAAAATTTTTCATGAGTTTTTTTTTATCATTCCTACTTGCCACAATTAAGTGTGCCTTATTTTATGGAGCAGAACAACTAATATTACTTATTCAAATAGATTTTGATCTGTCTCCCTTCAACTGACCTTCTACCTCTAAAGACTATTGGACCTAAAACAATGTGAAATAAATCATAAATACTGATTAAAGACATTTGATTATCCCAAAGTCTACAGTATACATGGAGAATTCCTTTTTCTCAGCTGTCTTTTGTTGGAAACTTTGTATCTAACCTTGTAAGTTCTGTTATGAATGTATGATGTGAATGATTATTTGAATGGGCATTTGGGAACAGAGACAGACATAGAACCAGAGAAAATACAAGCCATAGCCCCAGGCTCCTGCAGAATCAAATTTACTCCAGTTGATGTTCCAAGACTACACTGATGCTGACCTTGAGTTGAAAGAGAAGCCACTCTAAGAGCAACAAAATCATCGCCAGTTGGATCCCAGTTGACAGAAACTTTAAAATCTATACTCATTTAACCTTGTCCAGATGAAAGTCTTCCATGTTCTACATCAGCCAAGTTTCCCTGCACCCTTTTTTTAAACATAACCTATTTACAAGTTTTAACTCATATTTCAACCTATACAAATCCTCATTTCTTTTCATTTAATAGGCCAAATAAGAACTCCTACATTAGTTTACATAACAGCACTTTTTTCAGTGCTAAGGATCAAATCCAAGGTCTTGCATGTGAATGGCAATTGACCCACAGTGATTCAAAGCCCTAGCTCTATCAGAAACTGATTAAAAAAAAAAAAAAAAAAAAAAAAAAACCATTTTTATTGGGATGGAGAGAGGGCTTACCAGTTAGGCTCTTGCCTGTGAAGCATAAGGACCCCGGTTCAAGGCTCAATTAGCCAGTACCCACATAAGCCAGCTGCGCAAGATGACACATGCATCTGGAGTTTGTATGCAGTGGCTGGAGGCTCTGGTGCACCCATTCTCTCTCTTTCTCTCTCTCTGCTGCTGCTTTCTCTCTGTCACTCTCAAATAAATAAAAATGAATAAATAAACAGAAACATTTTTAAAAAGTAAATGACTTGGAAGCCACCCTGATATTGCATGGTAAATTCCAGGTCAGCCTGGCCTCAAACTCACAGTAACCATCCTACCTCAGCTTCCAGAGTGCTGGGATTAAAGCTCAAAAATAAATAAATAAATAAATATTTTTATTGATTTATTTTCAAGCAGAGAGAGAATGAATGGATGAGAATCGGTGCACCATGGCCTCCAGTTACTGAAAATGAAGTCCAAATGCATGCACAACTTTGTGCATCTGGCTTTAAGTGGGCAGTGGGGAATCAAACTTAGGTCATTATAGTTGGCAGGCAAGGGCCTTAACTGCTAAGCCATCTCTCCAGCCCAGAAATTTCTTTTCTTTTTCTTTTTTTTTTCCTTTCATTTCTTTGTTTATTTGAGAAAGAGAGCAAGAGAGAAAGAGAGAGAGAGAGAGAATAAATAAGAATGAGTGTGCCAGGGCCTCCAGCCACTGCAAATGAACTCCAGTCACATGTGCTACCTTGTGCATCTGGCTTATGTAGGTCCTGGTAGTCTAACCTGGGTCCTTTGGCTTGGTAGCCAAGTGCCTTAACTGCTAAGCCATCTCTCCAGGACCCATAAATAATAAGCTATAAATTAAAAAAAAATAAAATATGATGCACACCTATTTTAACAAGTCAAATAATAATAAATGCAAATGAAAGTTAAAGCATAATAACTTTCTCACATTTCATTTTAGTTATATTCCTTGAGAGATATCCATGACACACATTTGGACATTTATTCAGACACTAGAGAAAGGATCCTCCCACATTCTATGATTGAAGCCTGCACTAAAATGTTTTCAGACAGGTTCAGAATGGCCAAGTGCAGGCTGTTTCAAACCTACTCTTTAAAGAAAAAGAAAAATGTTTGCCAGTTTTTGCAGGTATATAATGAATTTTGAACATAATCCCCTCCCATTACCTTCTTTTATCTCCCTTTCTATCTCTCCTCTACTGGAACACTTCTTTCGAACTAGTAATTCTTCTACTTTAATGTCTTTTTTTTTTCCCCTTGTGCATTTGTGACTCACTGGCTTTAATTAGGGTGTCCTGCATGAACATGGGTGGGGGATTAGTGACCAAAGTCCTTGCAATTTACCAGTGGCCCTACCACTAAAGAATTGTCTTTCTTTCCCCTAGTAACTATGGCTGGAAGTCATAGTCCCTGAGAGGCAAGCCAATACTGTTGTTTAGCTAAATGAATATGTCATGCTCATCAAATTGTCACCATACAATTTTGACCACCCATTGCTATCCTGCGATACTGTCAGGAACACTAGCTTTCTCAGGAATGCTGGCAAGAGCCTTTTCTGTAGCTTTACACCACCATATTTTAAAAAACTAAATACCCCTTTTCTGTGCTAGTCATGACAAGAGAGAAGGGACTAGCAATCCAGCAATGGATTTTGGCCTGCTATCACTTCCCATTCCAGGTAAGCCACCAGTCTTCTGATTGGAGGACATTGTTTGTTTGCCACCAACCAATCACAGCCCACCTGGGTCTACATAAACCTCTTAGACTTAAGCATCAGATTCTTCTGGTTCCTCAGTAGGTAACAGACCCAAAGCCCCTTATTCTCAGGCCCTGGACCCACTACTGCCTATAAGACTCCTGGGGCCTCTTGTTCTTGGGGCGCTAGACTCAGCCCCAGCAGACCTGCTGTCAGCCCAGACTCATTTCTAGCTCTCTGAGACACCCGGGTTCCGGTTTCATCGGGTTCCACTTCTGCTCTGGCAGTGCCAGTTCCTGCTTTGACAGTTATCCTGAGGCTTGCCAAGTGTTTAGAGCTGTAACATTCAATAGGAACCCATCTTAGATGATATCACAAGCCTTGCCAAGGGTTCAGAGTTACAGCATTTGACAGCTACCCCTCCTCTTATAACCTGCCACCAATGAGAGTTCAGATTTCAGAGGTATAACTACTACCTTTGGGCTAGTTTGATCTTCATTTTGTCACCACCTGGGGTTCAGAGCTTCCACTCATCAGTGTGTGTGTTTGGGAAGAGGGAGTGGAAGGTGTACGACAACTTCCTGTGCTTATTCCTCTCTTCTTCCTGGTTGGAATCATGTTCTAGGGCTTGTTCACTGTCGTGTTCATCAGGTTTTGATGGCCCAGGAGCTTCCAGGAAATTGTCAGGTCTCCACCTCACTTCTCTCTATGGGCACACTGGTGATTCAGACACCCAGCATTGTCTGCATCTCTTTATGTTGGCTCTGGGGATCCAAACTCCAGCATTCCCATTGACAAGCGCTTTAACAACTGAGCAATCTCGTCACCCCTTACCAATGCATCAAGTTATGTTCCCATGAGAATAAAGTCCTCCTCATTGTTCACCCTTGGTTGTATGTCCTTCTTGTTCCTAGTGGAGGGAGAAAAGAATCTAGAATAATGGGCTATACCAGTAAAACATAGTTTATAACTAAAACACTACGGAGATTCTCAATATGCAAGACCCAAAGGTGTGCTACAGGATATTTGGATATTGGGATATATATATATATATATATATATATATATATATATATATATATATATATATATATATATATTTGGTGATAAACAAGACTGTCTTTCTAGATGATGAAGAGAAATAATTTTGAGATTAATTTATCTGACTCATTTGTTTTACATAATGCATGTCATGGTTCTCTACTGTATGCAGCTCCTACTCCCTTTGTAATTCTTGAAGGAAGATTTCTTAGATTACCATAATCTTTCATTCCTGTAAACATTTACATCTTAAGTTTCAAACAAAAATTAAAGAACACCTTTTACCCTTTTCTATTATTTTCAATTTTTTCTAACGTCAAAAATAACTCACTGGGAGTGGTGGCATACGCCTTTAATCCCAGCACTCAGGAGGCAGAGGTATGGGGATTGCTGCGAGTTCAAGGCCACACTGAGAATAGAGTGAATTCCAGGTAACCTGGGCTACAGCGAGACCCTACCTCAAAAAACAAACAAACAAAAAAATCACTCAAAATGAAATATTCTTCAAAATACCTAAATCCTCCATAGTTTGAAATTATATTTATATTTATAACTATATATGAGATAATAACATAATATTCTTTTCTCAAAACGTTTGCCTAGATTATATTTCTTTTCTTAAATGCTCTCTATTTTTTGCTGTCATGAACTTTACATAAGAAAGTGCCCTCATGACGGCCTGAAAACCAGAAACAGTGAAAACTTATCCAACAGTTTAATCATCACTTGCTAAACTAATTGTATAAAGTAAGTATTTATATAAAAGATCTCTTCAGGGCTGGAGAGATGGCATAGCCATTAAGGCACTTGCTTGTGAAGCCTAGGAACGCCCATTCAATTCTCCAGGTCTCACTTTTAGCCAGACACAAAGATTGCACAAGGACGCAATTCCACACTTGCGTACAAGGGGAAACACACGTCTGGAGTTATGTCACAGCAGCTGAGAGGCCCCTGCTGCACCCATTCTCTATCTCTCTCTCTGTCTCTCTCTCAAAAAAAAAAAAAAAGAAAAAAAAGAAAAGAAAAGAAAAGGAATGAAAAGGAAAAATATAAAGATCTTGTCACAGAAACTACTAAATTTTAGATCTTATTTCTTATCCACATTAAGAGACATAGATATCTGATTAAGGAATGGTATGTAACACATTTAGGTAAAAGTTTCATTTATGTCAGAAATAGTGAAACCATTCTCAGACAGAAATGCCAACACTTGTTAAATACTTGCAAACTTGTTAAATACTTCATGTACTAAGGCAGTAGCAGTTGTATTATAGGTATCAGATTGAGTTAATACTGTTATGTGATTTCCACAGTCTATTAACATTTTGCCACTCTAGAAATTAATATTCTTTCAACCAATTTCAAAGATACATATGTCACCTTTTAAAATGGCAGATACGTGATCAATTAACCTTTCCTAATGAATCACTTTGTAACTTGTAATGTGAAATTTACACAATAAGAAATGAAGTTTATTGGTATTTATATTACTCTTTGAGATAAAAGTTGTTAATATAAAACAATAGATTGTTATACATGGTTTATAGGTTCTATCTCAAAGGTAGAGTATTTTTTTTTTAAGGGGGTGGTCATGGCTGTCCCATTTGCTATTTGCTTACTTTCCTTTTCCTTAGAGTTAAAGGAATAATTGCGGAATGCATTTAAAGAACTTTCATCAAGATGACTGAAAATAAAAATAAAAGCAATTCAAAACTCAAAATGACTTTCTCCCAATTGCTCCTGTAATTCTGTGCCTCTTTATTTTGCACTGATTTTCTCCTTCCAGAGATCTCCTTCAGGCTCCCTTGCAGCAGGCTTTACGGATCAGTGATTCTGCTGATTGTTTTTCTCTCCAAGGTCGTTAGAGGGACCCTTTTATACCACTCTCCGATTTTCACATAGACTTTCTCATGTTCTGTAATACATACTCCCAATAACTGTATTTCCTGGCATTCTTAAATAAAAAGCCTAGTTAGTTAGGGTTGGTTGAATTTTTTATGTTGTTTCCTATATTATTGATCATCTTGTTACCTTCTTATTAAAATTAATGAGATACTATTTATCTAATATCTCTTCTATGGCACTCTGTTTTTGTGTTATTTCATTAATTCCATTTAACAACTTTAGTAAGAGACTACCAATTTTTCACTTATATTAAGGGGAAAAATTAGTATGATCTTTGTCCCCATTTACTAGTTAAATATTAAAATAGAAAGTTGAGGGCTGGAGAGATGGCTTAGTGGTTAAGGCAAATGCCTGCAAAGCCTAAGAACACCCGTTCAATTCCCCAGGTGCCATATTTAGCCAGACACAAATTGAGCAAGCATGCAATGTCACACATGCGCACAAGGGGGCACATGAGTCTGGAGTTTATTCACAGGGGCTGAGAGGCTGCTGGCAGGCTCATTCTCTCTCTCCCTCTATCTCTCTCAAATTAAAAAAATAAAATAAAATAGAAAGTTGAGCAGAGAGGTTGTGGTGATGGCTCAGCAGTCAAAGACACATTCTGGAAAAGCCTAACAACCTGCGTATGATTCCCCAGTATCCCTGTAAAGCCATACACACAAAGAAGCACATGCATTTGGAGTTAGTTTGTAGTAGCAGGAGGCTCTGGTGATCCCATAGTCTCCCTCCCCCGTCAAATAAATTTAAAAAAATAAATTTCATAAAAAAAGTTTAGCAGAATGGTGAATTCAGCCATTTTGCTTAATTTTGCAATGCTATTTCTTTTGTGAAAGTTCTTCAGCTCTTTAATCACCTTAACCACTGAGCAATCTCTCCAGACTCAATATTTTTACTAAATGTATATGGCACTGTGATATCAATCACAAATAATTTAAATGTAAGCAAGCTAGGTGATTTTTTTGGAGAAAGATAGAGAGAGACATAGAGGGAGAGGGAGACAGATAGAGAATGGGCATGCCAGCAGCCTCTCAGCATCCTTAGGCTTAGCAGGCAGGCGCCTTAACCGGCAAGCCATTTCTCCATGTGCACCTGGCATGGTGTTATGGGCTCATGATAGTAGGCCTGGGAGGTCTAGGCAGGATGAACAGTAGTTCAAAGACATCCTCAGCTACATAATGAGTTCAAGGATATCCCACCTACACTATAACAAATAACAAATGAAGTATGAGCTTTGTCCCCCATTATTAGTTAAATATTAGAATTGAAAATTGAGCAGATATGTTGGGGAGATGGCTCAACAGACAGTTAAAAACTCATTCTTTCAAAGCCTAATAGCCTGAGTATAATTCACCAGTATCCACATAAAACAATACGCACAAAACAGCATATGCATCTGGAGTCTGTTTGCAGTAGCAGGAGTCCCTGATGAGCCCATACCCTTTCTATCCCCCTTTCTTTCAAATAAACCAAATAAATAAATAAACAAACAAATATTTTAAAAAGTAGAGCATAAAGCTGCATTAAGCCATTTTGCTTAATTTTGCTGTGCCATTTCTTTTATATAAGTTCTCCAACTCTTAAATGCTTTACCCACTGAGCCATCTCTGTTGGTGAAAAATTTTGATAAATGTGTACAAGACTGTGATATTAATCACAAATAGTTTAAATGTAAGAAAGCTTTGCAATTTTAAAAGATATTAATGAAGTTCAAATACATTTGCAGATAATAAAGTATAGATAATTGTCCCAAAATACTATTGTATTCTTCATGTTTTAATAAATTTAGGACTCAAATGTTATTAGATAACCTTTATAACAATATTTTCCAACAAAGTTTACATGCTAAAAATATGCAGTAATTTTTTATATATGAAATTAGCTAATCAGGACCTTAGCACTTCTGTACATCTCTTTGTAAAATTATCCTGAATGTTCTTACTTTTTTTTTTTTCTTAAAATGTTTGTTTTATCTGACTGCGAAGTGTCCTTCATGGGTTCATGTCTTTGAATACTTGACCCTAGTTGGTGATATAATTTGTGGTGGCAGTGAATCACTTATGAGATGGGCTGAAGCAGTCGGTAATATTCAACAATTATCAAAGAAAGTTGCGAAATCATTTACAACTATAGTACATAGTATAACTTTATACATGAAAAACATTTTCATATAAAGTTTTCTACATATTTATGCAAAAATAATATATGTTTAATTTTTATCATTACCTTCAATTCCAGCTTTCAATAGATGCCAATGGCCTCACTTTCCTGGTTCCTGATCCATAGCTACAGGGTGAACTAGGCTTTTTTAAAAATATAACTTATTTTTTTCATTTATATTATTTTAATTTTACATTCATAGTGTTGACTCCATTATCCTCCTCCCTGCCTTCCCTCTCCCAAAGGGACCCTCAACAATGGGGAATGTGGGTCATGCATTGTGGGGGTAGTCAAGAGTTCTGGGAGGTAGGCCCCAGTCTCTGTGCATAATGCCCCAACTTGTGACTCTAACAGTCTTTCCAACCCCCGCTTCTGCGAGTTTCTCTGAGCCACATTGGGGTCATTTAGTTCTGCTTTAGATAAGAGGTTTTGGGACCTTCTGTGTCTCTGGATATCTGGCTTAGTAGGAGTTGGATGTTCTCTGTGTTTATCTCCTTTAGCCTTTTTCTTGTGTCATGATCACCAAGAATGCTGTATTCTTGCCCTTCCCCCATATTACTCTATGGTTTCAGGTGGGCCTCTGGTGAGGTGTGATTGGCTGATCCTCCCTTCAGGTTCATTGTCCATATGAAAAAGATTAGCAAATTCTCCAATGGAGAGAGAAGTTAGTACTAGATAGATGGGATGGCCATAGATATTTTGGAGGGAATATTATATGTGTAGGCTCTCTTCTAGCCCACATTTGGTGGTATCTTGATCTTGGAGACTGAGCTCATTTTTTGTACATGGTTTTGACTTATTTCCCAGTTCCAACAATGAGTTTCATTCCACTGCATGGATCTATTAGCCTAATCAAGAGCAGTTGTTTACCCACCATGGCTGTTTGCCACTACTGCACTTCTATGAGCATTATGTCAAGTTGTTTCCTGCTGGGTATCTTGGACTACAAGTTGTTTGGACTGATGTCGGCCATTATCCCCCAGTTGCTCCTGTAGCACCCTCTGGCATGAGACTAGCTAACTGTCTGGGGACTGACCCTCTTCCAGATTCTGTCCAGGTCTCTATACGTTTGGTCTCACATGCGTATGCTGTCTTCAACAGTAGGGTCTTACTATTAACCTTTGATAGGTCATCAAGAACTCTGAGACAGAAATCTGTGTTTTGGAGGAAACCTTGTAGGTGTCTCAGATCAACAGCTCATTGTGGAAGTTAATTTAACCCCTTGCTGGCACTGGGAGTTATAAATCAGAGCCTAGGAAGGTAAGGGAAGAAAAAGATAGATAATATAAAAGAAAAAGTGAGTATAGAGAGGACAGGGAGAGAGCAAGAGAGAGAGAGGGAGAGAGAGAAGGAGAGAGAAGCAGGAAAAGATTAAGGTTGGTCTTCGTGATGTTCTCTCCATTTTCCTGTGGTTCAGGTGTTCTCTCTGTGGGCCTGCAGAAGGATCAATGTTTTAGCCTGTTGTTCAGAATAAAGGGTTTTATGGTATCATTTACTTTTGGGTACCAATTTGTATCCCCCCACCCTTGTCCTCCCTCCCTCCCTATCATTTCCTCCCACTCTTACTCTCCCTCCATCCCACCCTCCCTATTGTCTGGTCCTCAGAGTGCTTATTAAGTTTGGCTGCATCTCAGGTTAGGAGTGACAGATAAACGAGACTATGTGATGATTATTTTTTTGTGATTGGGTGAGCTCACTGAGGATGATCTGTTCCATGTTTGACCTTTTTTTTTTTTTTCAAATTTCCTTATTTCATCTTTCCTTACTTCTATGTAGAATTCCATAGTATAGATATACCACATCTTTGTTATCCATTCATCTAATGATGGACACCTGTGTTGATTCCAGATCTTTGCTATTATGAATTGAGCAGGTATAAACATGGTTGAACAAATGTCTCTGATCTGAGGCGTGGAGCCTTTAGGGTAAATGCCAAGTAAGGGAATAACTGGATTATTTGGTAGGTCTATGGTCATCCTTTTAATGAGTCTTCATATAGCTTTCCATAATGGTTGAACCATTTTACATTCCCACCAGCAGTGAAAGCTTGTTCCTATTTCTCCACAGCCTGGCCAGCATTTGTTTTCATTGTTTTGTTGTTGTTGTTGTTTGTTTGTTTGTTTTTAATGTTAGCTATCCTTACTGGGGTAAGGTGGAATCTCATAGTTGTTTTAATTTGCATTTCCCTGATGATTAGGGATGTTGAACATTTTCTTAAATGTGCATTTGCTATTTGTATTTCTTCCTCTGAGAACTCCCTGTGCAGTTCTCTGCCCCATTTTATAAGTGGGTTGTTTGAGGATTTATTGTTTAGGCTTTGGAGTTCTTTGTAGATTCTTGAAAATAGGCCTCTGACAGTTGTATAGCTGGTGAAAATTTTCTCCCATTCTGTAGGTAATCTGCTGGTTTTGGTTATAGTATATTTATCAGTGAAAAAGCTTTTCAGCTTCATGAGAGCCCAATGGTTGAGTGATTGTTTAATTTCCTGAGCTGGTGGGGTTTTGTTCAGGAAGTCTTTTCCCACTCCTATGTCATGGAAGGTTCCTCCTATTTTTTCTTCCAGTAGTTGCATAGTTTATGGTTTTATATTAAGGTCTTTGATCCATCTGGACTTGATTCTTGTGCATGGTGAGATGTGTGGATCAAGTTTCATTTTCCTACATATGGTTGTCCAGTTTGTCCAGCATCATTTGTTGAAGATGCTGTCTTGTCTTTAAGGTGGGAAATGAGCAGAACACTTTGATTTTCATTCCATGAAGTCTATCAGGATTTAGATTATTCTGATAAGTTCTGAAAAGACCTGAACTTTTTCAGGTTAGTTGAACTAAAATTTTTATTTTTTTCTGAAGAGTTATTTATTTAATCATAATGCTGTAGAACCCTACTCCTTTCTTGATTGCTTAAAATAAATACATTTGTAGTAAGCAGGGAACTGTCATTTCAACTTCATCTTCTATGAGAAGGTATTGTTGGCTAGATTTGTGATAGGTGTTGATAGTAAAGTGATCTTCACATTCAAGGTCAAGGATATGAAGAACATGAAAATAGTTGCAACTAAAATTTATATTTGAAAGTTTATACTTGAAAAGAGCTACAAACTATGCCACTCTGACAGACAATGTTTGGAATTATCACCTCATTGCACTTTTTTGTTGTTTTTTGCTTTGTTTTCTAATATGGCCACAGTTTAAACAACAAAGCTAAATTAGCACACTGTAGATGATATTTTATTATGCTGTCACTTGTGAACCCATATTTCAGAGTTCTTAAATAGATTAGAAACAATATTTAGCGGGTAATACAAGAAAGCATACTAGATAATATGTACAGATCTTTAAAAAATAGTAATGACATCACAAATTTACCTTTGTTCATCTGTAGGTACACTTTTCTATAATTCTTACTGTTTCTGTGTGCTCATTTTGTGACATAGATTTATGCTTAAAATGAGGCATAATCAGACCACTCAGATGTGAAAACTTGAATTAAAACTTCCTTTTGAACCCCAATTCCTTATCTAAGAGTATGTAATGCTATATTTTATACAGATAATTAAAGAAATAATTCTACTCAAGTGCTTTATACATAGTATGGAAAATCAGTGATTACTTACATATGTGAGTTTATTCATTTCAGCATCAGTGCTCAGTTTTTACACACACACAAGGTTAATTTGCCATGATATCATTCAGTCTTTAAAAAATGAAGTTAGCTCAGTTAATTTATCATATGCCAAGCATCCATGGAAAGGCATTGAAAAAGTGTTATTTCCAAGCACATTTTTATCCACATAAAGATTTACAAATTCCTCTGCCATTTTATTCATTACCCTATCTAGCAGACTATATGAACTGAAGAAATTTTATTTCTGTGGCATAGCAGCAACAGTAATAGAACATACAAAATAGCAATCTTTGCTTTAGAAATGTGCTCTTAAAACTCCATTTCCCTTTTAAAAACTTAGCAGTTTAGCTCTTTCCACCCCAATAAATAGGCACATAAATATAAAATACCAAAAGGGGAACACTACTTTACTTTTATACCACCATCTGTTACATATCACATTCTGTGTTGTGTTAACTGAAGCAACTGTAGACTGCTGAAATGAGCATTGTTTATCCCATTCTCTTCGGTGAAACTTCAACTAATATACTGATTTTACTCAACAAATAAGTAGGAAAGGATGCTTCATAAATCATATGCAAGCATGGATACTTACTCCATTAACTAAACTATAATAAATAAAATGACAAAATCATAGAAAAGCATTTGCTCATCCTAAACAAAGGTATATCAGTTAAAATGGGAGATAGAGTTTTGATTATTTATTCATTTATTTGTTTGCATTTAACAAAAAATGCAAAAAATGTTTATCTAGTATAAAGAGTTTTTGTTTAAATTCATGCACATAAAGATATACAGGGGGTAAATTGTTTTTCAATAATTTCACATTTTATGTCTTCATCTAAGTACAAATAACACCATTATAAACTCATGATAGTAAATGTCAAGTAAAGATGGAAGTACCCAGGCATTTGTCCTTGAGAGCTGTGAACTTCACTTATAGAGCATAAGGCATGTGCAGAAAAAGACAAAATTACATGTGATTCAATATACCAAGGAAAATTTTTCACAAGAAAATTAACCTATAATCAAGAAAATGTTCACAAACAGTATAATAAATGTAAGTTTACTTGAGTCTTCACTCAGTAATTTGTTTTCCTTCCATGGTGAATTCAGTCAGATTGAGAAAGAAACTTATTTGTATTATAATTCCTTCTTTTCCTTCCCTGTTTCTAAAATTCTGAGAAAAATAAGAAGAGGATTGTATAGTCTCTTGTCTTCATGAGGCACTTATTTGCAGTTTTCCTGAGGAAATCTCCTAACTTATAAGTCTTATATTCATTAGAATCAACAGTAAATAATAAAGTGTTCCCACACTGTCCCACAGAGCTATTGCAAATCCATCACATTAACATTATTTTAAAAGTATTTTATTTCTTTATTTCTGTATTATTTAATTGTAAGCAGAGAGAGGGAGAGAAGAGAAACAGAGAGAATAAGAGTGCCAAAGTCTCTAGCCACTGTAAACAAACTCCAGATGTATTAATTACTACTTTGTGCATCTGGCTTTATATGGGTACTGCGGAATTGAATCTGGGTCATTAGGCTTTGCAGACAAGCATATTAACTGGTAAACTATATTTCCAGCCCCAACTAAATTTACTTTATATACCATGCAATCAGAATGTTTTACTTTATTAGCTAATGCTTGAAAGTAATTATTTAGATAGACCATTGTCAAAAGAAAATTGAAATCTTTATGAAAATAACATAAAATGGCCAGAACTATCACTTCATATATACAACTATGCAGAAAAGCAAGATCATAAATAAAGAAAAAAAGTAATTTTCTCTTCAATCTCACTCTCTTCTTTCATCTCTTCTGTTTTCTTCTTCTTTCCTTCCTTCCCCTTAGCTCTTACTTCCTCTTTCATATTCTCTATAATAAAATGTCGAAAAAGGAAAAAAAATCTTCCTTTATGACACACAAACATATATATGTATACACAACTTTCTTTTAATTATAAAAATATGATTTTATTCTTTCCTATGTTATTTATAAACAGAATTGCCAAAGTCGTGATTTTAAAACCTTGCCACATATTCTTTGATTTCTCTCTGTATGGCATTGGCACAGATTGGTAGGAAAACTTGGCACAGTTTTGAAGAGACTGTTACACACTGAAGTTCCCTTCAGAAGGTTGTAATAAGTACCTTAAGTAAGAACACTTCTTAGAAACTGGAGAAAAGGATACCTCTGTCATGGTTTCATTATATGTAGCAAACATTCACCTGCAGTGAGGTGGAAAGTAGAAAATATAGCTATTGATCCATCTGGCTAAGGAAGGGGGAAGTGTCACTAAGAGAAAAACTGGCTCCTTTTCAGCTGCAGATTACATGGAGGAAATAGAGAGATATGATAAAAATGAAATTCTTTCATCTTCAAGAATTTGTAGCAAATGATAAAGGGAATTAAGTATGCTGACTTCAAAAAAATAAAGGTATTTTTTTATGTGCAATCTCTTGTCTTATAAGATTTTCTAAATGAAAGAGACTCTAAGGGCAAAATGCATAGTGCTATCATAGAAAGGAATCGAATGACTGCATTTAGCTATGTGTGCGACTGAAACTTCCTTTAGTTAGATCACAAAATGATTTAAGCCTAAGCCTCATAAGATCATTCATATAGAAAAAAAAATATTCTTGTGGGCACGCTTACCTTCTCTTCTTTAACATTGGCTTCTACCTGACGTCGTAAAAGTACTGGACTTTTGTAATATAAAGGGCAAGACCATGTTTATTCTTCATGTATAAAACATTAATATTTTTCAGTAGAGTTTATAGCTCTAACAAAGTGGCTATAGTTGTGGTGCATTTCCCTTCCCACTAAGAGGTTAAGACTGTTGCTTTATTTCAAATTGGGCTGAGTTGCTACCTGTTTTGACAAACAGAATATGACACTGCTGTGGTTGTGATAATATATGCTCATACAATTACATGTGGATAATACTTTATCTTCCACCAAACCAACTTATGTTGCCTTTCTAAAATATGAGACTATCATGCTAGACATGTCCATCTTTCTGAACATCAGACACACCTAAAACAAGCCATGCTCTCTCCACCCTGGGCTGTCCTACAAAGGAATGACAAGCCTTATTGGAACTATACTCACTCACCTTAATTTTGCAAACTTAAAACCACTCACATCATCACTAGCCACACTGCAAAGAATAGAGGGATCCAAAAGTCTCATGCTTTCATCAGCTCCCTTTTCCATATTCACCTTGCAATGGCATATATGTTCCTATGTGTACAGTTGAGCTAATCACCTCAGTCATCACAATATCTTCTACCTTTTACTCCTGTTAACCTTTAACTATTGTGTCCTAAAACTTGAGATGACCATGTTACTATCTCAGAAGCAATTCCTGATGAAGTCATTTTTTTTTTTGTAATATTAGAATGTCTATGCAAGCATACCTAGAGTTTCATGGTCATAAAGCAAAAATTTATGCACCATACTTATGAATAACCATAGCTTATTCTCCACCATTCTTATATCCTGATATCATAAACATGTCCCTTGACACAGAAGAAATACATGGGCAGATGCAGATTACTCAGGTACAGCACCTCTCCATTCTGATAGACAACAGCACATTTCATTGTGCTGCCATATTACATCCTATAACTTGACTTTCAGCAGCTACATTTCCATTCTAATAAAAACATATTCACTCCACTGAGTAGTGAACGAGAGACAAACTGTATTTCATAGTATTAACTCCTCTGACTATGACACATGAGAAATGCTATGTGATAAATCTTTAAAATGTTAAATAAATTCCCAAATAAGAATAGTGAAAGGTTTAGTTCAAGAAAAACACTAAGAAATCTGGAATTGCTTATTGCATGAACAATAAATCACTAGTCACCATAGCATACCAGGAGCCCAGCATTAGTTTTTCTCTGAGGAAAAGCGTGCAGCAGTATCTTAAACAAAGGGGAGGCTATCTATAAAGAGAAAAACCTTTATAACTTGTGTGTATTTTTAACTAGCATTTTGTCATAATTGTCATTCTTGTTGATGACTCACTCATTAATATTACAGTGGTTACATATTCTGAACATTTTTAAGGAATTTATTCTGCATTGTTCATTTCTTGATAAGTTATTCAGGCCATGAATAGTCTTGATTTCTAGATAATTGAAGGGGTTATTAATTACTTTTCTCATAAACGGCTTTGACATTAGTCATGTACTTGGCCACAGACAGATGTACCTAACATCTGGCTGGGAAATGAGCCAGTGTCCAGGAATGTATTTACCTATTGACCTCTCTTTTCTTCTTGTTATAGGCCATGTGAGTAGCAAGACATGTGACATGACATGTCCCTCTCCAAGAATATGTTATACTAGAATATTTATACTGAGTTCTCTACTGAAAGTAACTAATATTTGTCAACAGTTAAAAAATGCTTTTTACAAACATATCTAATTCATCATGGGGAAATGTATTCCAACATTAAAATTGAAAAGAATTTAGATCACAAATATGTCAGAGAAAGCTATAAAATGACATGTCCCTAAGAACAAAGGACAATATTAGAGGCACTTTATAGTTTTAATGTCATAGTACAGTAATGTTGTGAGAAATCATATTCCATACACTATGGAAATGATCTTCCTCATATTAAGTGTGGAACTCTCAAAATATTTATTTTCTTGTTTTAATTGGACTGAGAAATATGTTTATATCCCACCTAGGTCCTTTCTAGAGGTAAATTATGGTTAATCTTCATTTTCAACTTGACTGGATTAAACATCACCATGGAAATAAACCTGGGAATATGTGTATGAGTGTCTTTTCAGAAAGGTTTAAGAGAAGAGGGAAAAACCTATTACTAGAGTTATTATGGCCAAAAGCTGGGCCCTGATAATCCTACCATGACAGGCTTGGCCACACATCTCTTAACAGGACAATTACAGAGACAGGTAATAGTGAAAACAGAGGAAAATATATTTAATTTTGTAACATTGGGAAAAGAAATAAACAGGTATAGTAACACTTTCCCCCTAAGTTAAGTCAATCTTTGATACCCTGACATGAGATTTAGGTTTAAACAGTGAGGAAGAATATGTTTGACTAAGATGTTTTGGTAAAAAGGTGGTCCTGCCCATCACTGAACCATCATTGCATGGGTTGCAGTCTGAACTTCATGGTGGTCTGACAAGTTTTCAGAATGGTGTGGAAACTCTTCCTTAGGGGTAAAAGTCCTCCACTGGTTGGAACCAGGCTCAGCATTTTTCTAACCCCATCTTTATATTACTGGGGAAAATTCCAATTCTTTGTAACAAATATTTCAATAGCCTGATAGCCAGAAGGAGGGGCACAAGTCTTTCTTTTTATTTTTCTCTTACAAGGATGGTTACAGACCCACAATGGATGTGGATGGCAGAATCAATGGCAGAAGTACTAGAGTGAATAAAAAGGGGAAAGTGAAGAGAGCAACAACCTTAATCTCTCTCCTTCCTGAGAGATGATATGGTAGAATTAGCTATTTTACTTATCTGCCACCATGACTTTCCCACTATTATTTATTATATCTTCAAACTGTGAGCCAGAACAAATCCTCCCACCCCTAAATTGCCTTTGTCAAGTATTTTTTTTATAGTAATTAGGAAATTAACTAACAGAAAATTGGTACTGAAACTGGGTCTTTGTCTGTGATAAACTGAACCATGTGGCTCACAGGCCTTTGGAACTAGTTTAAGGAAAAGTATAGAGAAGTTTAACAATAAAAACCAGAAGCCTTACTGGAAATGCTTAAAGTATCATTTTGGTTGGAGTTGGGAAGACCAAAAAAACCCAGGTAAGAGCAGACACTGGTATCCCAGTGCAAAGAGGTCTCACAGGGGAACTAGCACTCCATTGAGAGTTAAGCTAAGGTCACTGGTGTTTATTCTGGCAAAGAATATGTTTCATTCAGTCCAAGTATAATTATTTAAGAGATTAGCATCATTAAAGAAGACCCGCATGCTCTCCACCAGGTCATAACTATTGAAGGTCCTAACTTAGAAAAATCCAAATGATACAAAGAAGAGAGCCAAGTCTGAGAAAACCATCGAGGGGTTCAGCTGCTGGGAAAGAAAAGGCAGCTACTGTTTTGCTAGGGTCAGAGGCCACTGCAGTTGTGGCTCAAAGTGGCCAAGCTATATCTCAAGTTGACAGCAAAGTATGGTGTTGCCATCTAAATGGCACTGGATTAGTAAACATAGGAGATTCAGTATTGAGAGGGTCATGAAGGCTCACAGTAATATTGCAGAAAGCCATTGAGTTCAGGTAGTATGTGATAGGATTATGCTCCTTACAAGAAGACCCTGAAAGGCCAGTGCATAGAGCCTGGAATATAGAGCTTAAGTTTCAAGGGAGATCCAGATATTGTAAATGTCAGGATGATTGGAAGTCCACTGAGGATAGCTGCAAGCAAAGAGTGGATCCAGCTCAAGAAATAAGCTCAATGTGCTGGTAGGGGCAGAGATGGTTGGACAGAGCTTATCAGGGCTGGGACAGCACATGTGATTCCATCATGAGCTCTACATACTGTAAGTGAAGGTGCCCAAATTTCTGTTTCTGGTGGTAGGTTAGGGTCTTCTTTGGTTGCATCTATCCTAGCTATGTCCCCATTCTCCCTCCTTGTTTTTAATTGATATTATAGGCCTTAAATAACTTGAGAGTAACTTGAATTCCAGAACAGATTTAGATTTTCACCTTTCAAACAATTTCGAACTGCTAAAGGCTATGGGAACCTTCAAAGATGGGTGGGATGCATTTTTTTATTGTGTGATGAAAATCAAACTTTAAGAGGCAGGTGTGGAATTAACGATTTGTAGTAATGTGTTTGGGGTGGGGTTGTGATAGTTAATCTTTATTGTAAACTTGACTGTTTGTAGAATCGCCATGGAAACAAACTTCTTGGTGTTTCTATGAGGGTGTTTCCAGAAAAGTTTAAATGATGAGTGAAGATCCACCCTGAATGTGGGCAGTTCCATCAGTGGACTGAATAAAAAGGAGAAAACAAGCTGAGCACCAGTATTGATCTCTGTCTGTTTGCTGAATACAGCTGCTGTGTGGGCAAATGCTTCTCATACGTGCTGTCATGATCTCACCACCACGATGGACTGTACCCACCAACTCTCATCCTAAAATAAACCTTTACCCCCTTAATTTTTTTTTCAGTATTTTGTGACAGCAAAAAAAAAAAAAAAAAAAAAAAAAAAAGAGAGAGAGAGAGAGAAGAGAAACTAATATAAGGTTAAAAAAGGGAAGGAAAAGGAATATATTTTTGGCATTCATATAAATACACCAAATATATCAACAGTGTTCAACTAACTCAATGTACACATTATGAGATAAAATTAGATGAATATGAACCTATGAGAATTGTATCAGAGTAGTATTCTTAAAGATGCAATTGCTATTATTATCCTAGCCTTGAGAGACACCTCACAAATAATATTTCCAGTACAAGATGCAAATCATAGTTTAAAAAAGTCCAGGAAGAGAAGCAATCAAAGAAAAGGTGCACAAACTGCATTTGATGAACTTTAGATACAAATCAGTGGTTGCAGTGCTTAATCACTTCTACAAAGTTACATTTTCTATAGAACATGATGGAATGATGGGAATGGAATCTCGTCACACGAATAGAATCATTTATGCAGGATAAGGGGTATAAAATGGTTAAAGTCATCTGGATTCATATAATATACAACTTTGCAACATCACACCTGGTCCCTTTAAGAATTCAGGTCAGGATTTGTTGTCAGGCATGGCACACAGGGACCCAGGAACACAGAGGTACTGCCATCTTCAATATATGATCTGTAGATTTTCTTGAGCATGATAATTCTAGAAATTTGGAATGTAATATAACATCAAAGGTAATAAACTCTGGAGATATCAGGCATCAAAGTAGAAAATGCATATATCTATATGCCTTCCATTGGCAATACATTAGTGACCGGGTCATTCCAAATAGTTAAAGTGTTACAAATTTTATCAAGCTCTGTGACCAGAAACAAAATATATTACTTTCTTGCCTTTATTTTCTATCACAAGAGAAACCCATGCTGAATTCATTTTGAAAATGTACATTTTTCTCAAAAATTTATACAATCTGACCAAGTCTATGAGCTATTTTCAATAGGACATTACTATTCTTTCCTGATGAAACTGGACTTTATTTCTCCAGGTGTCTGAACAAAAGAAAGCTCTTGGACAGATTTCATAAGTAGAAGAGTGAAAAGGTGACACCTTGCCAGTTCAGGGGAACTTTGATCCTTATTCTAGCTTCCAGCTGCACATGTTTTTGGAAGCTGTTATCCTTTAGGATACATAAGATACCCTACTTGAAACTCGTATCACATCCAGAGGCCATGTTCAGGTGCTCTAGGAGAAATCTCTAGATGATTGAGCTCCTGGGTGAATTAACATGCCTGTGCTCTTTCTTGTTGACTTGTTGAGGGCAAGCTGACTGTGATGAAACAGGTACCTTGACGAGAGTCACCTAGCTATCTCCAGGCATAACAGGACACTACAAAACAAATAATAGCAAAAATTACTTAATAGGAGTATTTTGTTTTGGATAACTCAAAATACAAATCAGATAAGTGTAATGGAAATCAGTCCCTGGATTAAAGAATTTCTTATAAAACCTCTCATAACATACTAGAGTTGGGCATAAGGTAGATGTTTAAAGACATTAAAGAGATTGGAAGAATATTTCAAAATTGGAGATTAGAGGAAATATGAGTCATGCCACCTTGACATGGTGAATGAAATTGAAACTTGCAATAATATAAATAAAAAGAATGAAGAGTAAAACAGTGCCTCTACTTGAGATAGTAAAACAGTAACTCCCTTGGTGCCTGCCATTCTGAAATGCAGCCTTACCATTGCACTGACAAGACACAGATACTGTTTTTCAACCCTCAAATTTAAGAGGGATTTCACCTTCTCTGGACAACCTAACATGCATGCCACAGACATTACATGTGTGGTGTTCAGAGGACAAATTGGATGGTGCTCCTCAAGATCCACCTTCTCTTGGTGTGTGTGTGTGTGTGTGTGTGTGTGTGTGTGTGTGTGTGTGTGTATATATATAAAATATATATTATATATTATATATATATATAAAATTTATTTTTGCCTCTGCGAACATTGCCTGGCCCATGATCAAAGAAATCCTCCTGACTTCACTTCTCATTCTCATAACTGCATTTAGGATTACATATGTGTGCTACTTATGTTTGACTTCACATGGGTTTTGGAAATCCAAACTAGTTATTAGGTTTGTCTAGCATGAACTTTTAACTACTGAGCATGTTTCTAGCCCCTAGGCAAAGGACGATATGTTTCCATTAATTTTCATGTGAATAAACAAGATAGTGCTAAAAAGTCACACAGAAGTAAATTATTGCTTCTCATTGAGAAGAAAGTTCCTGGTGATTGTATAGGAATAGATGAGTAATGCTAGAGACCCAGAGTAGGGGAGGTTTTTCTCATAAATTAGGACGAAGAGAATGTGCATTCCTGAGGGTTTTATGCAAAGGTGACATATCTGACATTACTTGTATGTATGTCCTCCATTACACTGTCCTGGCACTTAAAGGAACACCGGTTTGTTTAACTAATTGTTTCAGAGGGATGTCAGCCATCCTGACTGAGGAAATATGGCAGCTAGTATGGTGTGCTCAGTCCAGTGTGATGGGAACAACTTCACAACACAGGGACCATGAATGCATCTTCACAAGCCTGACCTTAATCACCAACTTCCAACAGCCTCTACAACTTTCTTTGAGTACCACCAAACTATTATTACTAGCTAGAAACAAGTTTTTAAACAACCAAAACTGTGAGGGAGAGTTCAGATTCAAACTATAGCAATTAAACAAAAGTCAGTAGACCTCAATTTGTATATAACATATGATTAAAAGGCATTATCATGCAAAGTTTTAACACACTCTCTCTTTAAGTTTATGTCAATGTAAGCAAGTTATATCACATTATTTTCTGTTAATTTTAAAATACTGCAACCCCCCCAAATAAAATAAATGTATAAAGTGTCTGTGTTAAATACAAATGAAAGTGTATTCTCATTAACATACTTCTCTTCCCAAATTCAGTGGCATTCAATAAAAACATTTTATCCTCTTCTCCATTGTACTCCAGGTCAGCTGGCAGTGTTCTGCTTCAAGTCACAGATCTGCAGGTTAGCTAAAATTTTCATGAACTCAGCTGGCCCCAGCTTCACTCAACTGGGCTTGGCTGCAGGCTTCAGGGACAGTGGTTGTGTGGAGTACTTCTTGCATGTTACAATAACACCAGCACAAAAGAACTAATATCAAAACATCCACATATATCTCATGCTGATCCTTTCATTTCACTAGCTAGTGGAAGTTGCATGGCTTAGGTGAAGTTTGTAGTCTTTGAAAATGGTAGTGGTACTCTACCCACAAGGAAAATGCTGAAAGTATATAATATACTAATCCTAATGGAGAATGAATTTGGCATAAAAAAACAGAGTCCAGACTATCAAGGATACGTTTTGAGAGAATCCCTAGTTAGGAATCTAAATGCCACATATTTTACCCTTTCATTATGTTATCAGGATGATGTGATGGATGCATTTCAAGAGATTACTCAGAATCACAGTTGACATATATGTGATGAAAATCAGGTAGTTAAAATGTATTTTTCTCTTGCTATGTGCTTTCTTCAAACTTTTATCAAATGACTCATTTAACAACTACATTTTATTAGAATCAATGTCCTTGCCACTTCAACAATGGAGCACACAGAATAAAAAAGCAACATTTGAAAACACAAGTTGACTTTTCTAGAAAATCAATCATCTAACTAGAGTTTTCCAATTTACATCATGAAAAGTCCTCCATCATGTCAAGTTTTAACTTTCCAGTGTGGTATTAATTGTGTTAAATTGTGAAAGTCTGCCTATTGACTTTCATGAACTAATGTAAGACAACTTTTGACATAGGAGAACAGTTGACATTGGTCTATTATTATTATATGTTTGTTTTTCATTGTTTATTGTTTAGCTTGGATATTTACTTGTGCATTGCATGTTGATCCTGAGGGTTCTATAATGTTCTATGACCTAGCTTTTCATTTTTGAGGTCTAATATGTCTTGGATTTGATTGTCATATCTAGACATTCATCCTGACAAAAGATTAGAAAAAAAGAAAACTAATTGATGTACAGTGATTGAAACATTAATAGGATATGTGGATGAAACAATAGCTTTCTAGAAATTTATTCACTAGCCATCACAGTTGCATTGTGTGTGTGTTTTCCTTTTTTTTTTTTTTTTTTTTTTTTTTTTTTTTTTTTGGTTTTTCAAAGTAGGGTCTCAATCTAGCCCAGGCTGACCTGGAATTCACTATGTAATCTCAGGGTGGCCTCGAGCTCATGGCGGTCCTCCTACCTTTGCCTCCCAAATGCTGGGATTAAAGGCATGTGCCACCACGCCCAGCATTGCATATTTTCACACACAAAATGAATCCTTTTTCTGTACATGACTGGCTCAGCTTCTTTCATTAATACCTACTGACACAGTAAGTGTATGTTTTCTTGTAATGCAGGTAAATACATACAAAAAACTGATTACCATGACACTAGGAGCCAGGGGCAAGAGTAATTTATAATCAGTCCATGTTTGGAAGAGCAGCTATAATTGCAATCATTGCCTAAATAAGATCATGAAAATCTCTACTTTTGAAACTAACTGATGGAGAAATGTGCATGGTGAACAAGAATAGACTTATTGTATTCTACTTGATGCCATACTTAAAATGCCTCCAATTATCTGTAAGGAACATGCCTCCCCCTACTATGTGCTGAAAAATATAGGCAAGTATAACCGTTCTTCCCTTCTATTCATCTCATTAACTTCTACAAATGAAGGAGAATATATAAGATTTTTTTCTTTCCATGTCTCACTTATTTAACTTAACATGTTGACCTCCACATTGAATATGAGGCTGGGGTGACAAAAGAAAGTACTTGCTCTAGGGAAATGGCTTAGTGGGTAAAGCACTTACTATGAAAATGTCATAGATAAACCCAAGTCAATCATGACACAGTGGCAAGTGTCAATTATCATAACACTCCTATAGAAATAAGCTCAAAGTGGGCTGGAGAGATGGCTTAGTGGTTAAGGTGCCTGTGTGCTAAGCCTAAGAACCCAGTTCCAATCTCCAGGTGCCACATTTAGCCAGATGCAAAGTGACGCAAGGGCACAATGCCACACTTGACCACAAGGGGGCACACACATCTGGATTTCGTTCACAGCAGCTGAGAGACTGCTGGCACACCCATCTCTATCTGTCTCCCTCTCCCTCTCTGTCTGTCTCTCTCTGTGTCTCTTTCCAAAAATAAATAAAATAAGAAAAAACATTTTAAAAAATGTTAAAAAAAAAAAAAAAAAAGAAAGAAGCTCAAAGGTCAACAACCACCATGGCACCCACAGCCCTGAACATCTAAGATAGAAGCTGAGAACTGATGTATGATCACCTCTGACCTTAATGTCTAGAGAGTTACATGATTTTTTTTTTTTTTTTTTTTTTTTGCAAGGCAGGGTCTCACTCTGGCCCAGGCTGACCTGGAATTAACTATGTAGTCTCAGGGTGGCCTCGAACTCATAGTAATCCTCCTACCTCTGCCTCCCAAGTGCTGGGATTAAAGCCATGCGCCACCATGCCCAGCCTGAGTTTCATGATTTTATTTAGTCATACACACATGAACACAGACACATAGAGGCTAGGGGGTGTGGAAAAAAGAAAAATAAATCTTTAAAGGGCAACAAAAATGAATAGGAGAATTAGTTTTGGTTTCCCTTTAGCAAACTAAGTTGCTTGAAACAACTTATATGTCAGAATAAATAGAAGAGGGTGGAATTCTCAGCACAAAATGATTAATATTTGCAGGGATGAAAGTGCTTATTAACCTGATCTGATTATACAATGAATATTTGTATATGAAGTTATAATAATTTTCTTATGAAGTTGTACAAATATTATTTCCTAATGAAAATGAAAGAAAATAGTCATGGCTAGGTAAAGACTCACACAGTAAACTCAGACTGTTTGTCACCTGTTTCCCATGATAGTTCATTCTGCTTCTGGCACAAAAGCCAGTGACAATCAAATTTCTGAAAGGTTACAGTAGTTTCAGCATTATATTCAATATCCTGTTAAAGATTTAGTTATTTTACTTGGATCACAGGCACAGTTATGTATGTTAATGATTGTAGAATAGCTTGTAGGTGGATAAGAGTATAATTCAGGTATACACTTATGATTTTTATTATAAATCCTCTTTTCAAAGGAGTACTATGGAGAAACTTACACCTGAATTCTATAATTGAACATTTCCTATAATATCCGAAATCAAAGCTATATCCATGAGGACATACTATTTTTCTCATGCTTTAAATATATATTTTTTAAATTTATCTCTATTTATTTAAGAGAGCAAAAGAAAAAGGCAGATAAAGAAAGAGAATGGTTACACCAGAACTTCAAGCTACTGCAAATGAACTGGAACCTAGGTTCTTAGGCTTTGCAGGCAAGCACCTTTACTGCTAAGCTATCTATCCAGCCCCTCTCATGCTTTTGATTGATATTATTTTGACATATCTAGAAATTTCTTTGATTCTGGTGATTGTGTTTGGATTTTCTATCTTTGATTATATGATTTCATATAATATCTGCCATCAAATATTGATTGTATTCCCTTGGCATTTTCAAGAGAAAATAGAAGAAATTATAATTCTTTTGATATGGGGTCCAATGTCACACAAGTAAGACCATTGACTCATGGAATGTGAGGCAAAGTTTTATTGTGTAAAAACAGAAAAAAAGAAAAATAAATAAAATTTTTAAAAAGACAAAAAGAAAACAAAAAGAAAAGGAAAAGGAGAAAAGCTGGTGCCCACCAGGGCTACAACCAGAGTTGAGGTATTCAGGATGCAGCATTGAGTTGTTTGGAGCATCAGCTTTTATTGGAAAAAACTACACAATGTTTATCACAAAAACAGGATGGGAGATAAACCATAAATCACAATGCACATGTTGCAGTTACAGCCATAAAAGGAACTTTAAACATAAAGGGGAATTATGGCAGGGACATTCCATTCTTAGAACATTAAACAAACTTGTGAATCAGTTACAGAAGCGCCTGGTGGGGAGGGGGCTGTTAGGCCAGAGTCTCCAAATGTCTTGCTTATCTGCCCTTCAAGATTTTGCTTAACAATGCAGGCCTAGGTTAATGTTATTCAGACCAGCAGAGCATCCTGTTTATCTACTATCCCCACCTGCTCAAGCAAGTGTAAAGTGACTTCTATTTTTCTTTAAGCTTGGTGGAAAGAAATAATAACATTTTGCTCTTTACACTTTGACCTGAAGGGTGGAAACATGGAGAGATGGCAGATCTGAATGAGTATCGTGTACTTTCCATAAACTTGCCCCAAGTCAGCTCAATACTACATTGCTGAAAGTGGCATGGTCGCTGACAATAATTAATAATGCTGCTGCTACAATGACTAGAACGTTCTACACAGTGGAAAGTGTTACCAAGGGCTGGGGTGATGGATGAGCTTTAAAAGCTTTTTGTCTGCAATGTCTTCCAGCCCTTGTTTCATTCCACTTCCCAGTACTCCTCTAAAGCTTGATGTATAGTGGAACATTCATCTATGGTCCCAATGCACCAACAAAAATGGTAGAAAGAGCCAGGAGATTCAGAACCTCAGAGCCAGCTAATCTCACTTTCACTTACAATCTGGCCTTCATTTGAGTGGCAGGAGACCCTTTCTCAAAGAAGATAGAGCACAGACACCTCAGTGCTGTCCTTTGACCTCCACATGAGCACAGGGTCATGCATACTCCACCTCCTCATACCCACAAACAAATAAAAAATCAAATGCTTCCAACCCAGGCATGGTGGCATATACCTTTAATGGCAGCATTCGGGAGGCAGAGCTAGGAGGATACCTGTGAGTTTGAGGTCATCCTGAGACTACACAGTGAACTCCGGGTTAGCCTGGGCTAGAATGAGACCCTACTTCAAAAAAAAAAAAAAAAAAAAAAAAAAAAAAAAAGTTTTTGTATACCAAGTCTGAAAGTCTGAATATAGTTGTAAAAATCAACAATAAAAGCTATCATAGGAATACCATGTTTTATCTGGGAAAAATAACATCCTCAGGGCCAGAGAAACTTGACTCCTCTGCTAAGATAAATGAATAAGGTTAGACCTTCTCCCCGTTGACAGCACATTTTTACAACAAGTGTTTTTTTTAAGTTGTTTCTCAGAGGTCTTCAGCTTTTATTTTCAAAACCTAATAACCTTCAACCCTTAGGCTTGTGGCTGAAGTTATTATCAAAGACCCAAGGTTTTCTCTAGATGCAGTTTATTTCCACATCTTCTTTACCATAATCCAAGGGGAGCAGATCAACCACTATGTTCTGCATTCTCTCTTCTTCAATAATTTATGCTAGAATTCTGCTGGTCCTTTTGTTTTCTTTCTCTATTTTCTCTACATTATTGACACACCTTTCTCCTTTCTGGAAAAGAGCTATGTTCAAACTTTTAAATATATATTTTAGTGTAATTTAATATAACTCTGCATTATAGCACTTCTTATTTTAATCCTCAAATACACAGAGAATAAAACATATTTTACTCATGACTTTTTAAAATGGCTTTAACATGCAAGCCTACATTTAATTTGACCAGTTTTTGGTGACTTCATAATCTCTATTTCCAAATTAACTGCTTACTTACATAGTTTTTAAATGGGCTTAAATAAGGTAGATTTTATTTCCTTTTTATGGAACAAATTGTTGAATTTATATGTACATGATATATATATATATATGGACACACACACACACACACACACATTCATATATATGACATTATATACAATGCTACCATATTCCTTTAATGGTTGAAATAATCTACGACATAATTTGCAATGTTTTATAATGACTTTGCAAAAAAAAAAATCACCTCTTTATTTATCAGCAATATAATTCATGTTTCTTGTTGCAGAAATTATCTAGAAAGATCATTACAACATCACTCTGAGTGAAAGTAGAGGAATTTATTTACCCAGGGGCCAGAGAGCTTGAGATAGCTCTCCAAAGAAGCTCTGACCCTGAACTAAGAATTTATTTTCATTTTATAGTTTTTATAGCTAAGGAGAGGGGTAAGTGAACAAACATGATGTGACAATTTGCATATCAATTATTTCTGTACTCACACTACCCTAACAATGAACTCCATTTTACTTTGTTTAAGCCTAAATTGCCTTTTCTTCTTAAGGTCCCTCTGGGCCCTTTATGGATAATTCTCTCTTTGGGATTTTTCCCATCTGCTGACAAAGATAAATTTAGCTCTTCAGCAATTAACTCTTAAAGTAACGCAGTGATTCATTTCAACTTTTAGCTTCTTTTCTACCACATTCTGTGTTATTGACCTCAGGGCATAGAAAGTTTTAATAGTTTATCAAACAATGATTAACATATCATTTAGGATTCAGTTGCATATTCCATATTTCTGTAATTAGATTGAGAAATACGTAGACATAAACATTTCTTTCTACAAGGTCCCTGATGAGGCTTACAGACTAGCCAGCATGGGAATAGTAGTTACTTAATGAAGGATCTATGATCTCCTTATTTATCTTGACTCAAGGAACTTAAAGTAAATTTAACATCTTAAGTATGAAGGAAATGCATAGTTTCCACTTATGACAGCACATTCTATAATGATGTGTACACAGGTAGGGTCCATGTGCATGTATGTGTATGGCAAATTCCTGTGAATTGGAACCCTTCCTCCAGGAAGGCAATAGGAAACTTATGATACTCAGGAGGTAAACTAGACAAGGAAAGCTGAAATTTATGAGATCCAACTCCTGCTATAGGAAATAATTTCTGACCCACTGGGCTGCCTACCAGTCACACAGTGAGCACCCGAGTTGTCATCTGTGCTGAGTGGGCTTTTCACTGCTACAGATGCTTTTGAGTAGTCCAAGCACCTGACTGCAACCACTCACCCATGCTGTCGAATCCCAACACAGCCAATAATCCAGTAAACTAGAATTGGGTGGAATCCTTTCGCTGGCTTGTTGTCGATGCCCCACCTGGAGGTGAATAAACATTTGTTCATTTTTCCCCAAGAAAAGTTAACGTAGTAGTGGGTAAGGAGACAGAGAGGGAGAAATGTGTCAACCGATGTGTTTGAATGAATCAATAGCTAAAATAATTTTATAACCTCAATTAGACATAAATTTAACATTTGAAATTATAGTTAATAAATTCCTTTTGACATTGTGTTTAAAATGAATGTAAAGCACATTCACTTTTGAGATTGAGATTAATTTTCTTTGAGCTTAATGTTACATTTGACAATGTGTATTGAGGAACCAAAAATAACTAACTTGCAACACTTAGCTTCTGTAATCCTGCTCACTTGCTTGACTCAGGTGCAGCCATTTTGTAACTCCTTGGCCACCTTTGAGAAACCGCCTGACTTCTGAGACGAACCCCCACCCTCTTGATTCCGGGAATAGGGGGAGAAACGACTGGCCTCAATGACTCAAGCTAGTTACCAAGTAACCTCTGATGTTGAAACAAGTTGCAATTGCATTGTTGAAATAAGCCCCCTGGAAATCCCCAGGAAATTCCTCAGCTTATCAGTTCCCTTAACCTACATTGTAAAGGTTAAACCAAGTTAAAGTTTCTTCTTCCTTACTTGTGGTTTTTCTCTATATAAACCCCCTCCCTCTGAAGGTCGGGGCTGCTGCCTCACACTACCATTGTGCTGGACTGTGTGAATGGAGCACAGGCCTAGTCTTGAAATAAAGAAACCTGTTGTGTTTCTGCATTCGACAGTCGCAGCTTCAGTGGTGGTTTTCTGGGTGACTCCTGGGTGACTGAGGGTCTTGGTCCCTAGTCAGGGGTCCTGGCACTTCATGTATAATCATCTCATTCATACTATGGATTATAATTGACTAACCTTTTGTTACTCTTTCTGTCAACAAAATGGGCCCTTTATTTTCTTCCTTATTTAGCCATTGTTAAAAGATTGTCTCTCTAAATAGATTTCCAAGATTCTATTACAAATATTATTATTAACACCCTTCAATAATATTGCTCTTACACTTTAAAGCAATTCTCCTGTGGCTGGGTTCCACTCACAAAACAGCAGTCAGCAATAGCCTGATTTCAGCAACGTAATTAACTGAAACACTTTTAGAAAGATTATGTGATATATATTCATTTTGGGCCATGTAAGGATATGTAGAGCAATAATTTATGGTATATTTTCTCTTAGTTTTCTTTTATATTTCTGGTTATGGTTATACATTTCTTACTTTTATCACACTCCATGTATTATATCACATTTCATATTTTTGCTAAGATCAAAAGAAGCTACTACATGTTTTAACCACTGGTAAAATTGAATACTTATAACTATTATTATTGCCTTTATTTCCTTGAATAAATGTTTGAAATCTGCACAGCATGATAAAAACTACAGCTATAATAATATAGTAATAATATACTATCAAATTAGCACATGAGTATATTTTAAAATTTCTCATCATATCAATTTTGCATGTGGGAGGTGACAATTACATTAATTAACTTTATATAATGATTTTATTATTTGGTAATGGAATAAAAATTACACCATAAGGGTGAAGAAGATAGACACAGAGAATACTCAACCCCTACTAAGCCAGAGATCTAGAGACACAGAGACTCCTATGACCTCATCACTGAAATAGACCTAAAATGAATCCAACATGGCTGAGGGAAATTTGCAAATGAGGGGGTGGAATGATTGTTAAGAGCCATAAGTTGGGTCATTATGCATAGAAACATTGCCTCTTCCCCATAACAATGCAAGACCCACAATCTCTGAGGGGGTAGGGCAGGGAGAAGGCTAACGATGGTACCATCATGGCTGAATGCACATTATATAGTTAACTAATAAAAAATAATTTAAAAATCACACCAAAATCAATATGTATATATGTGATATCTCAATTAATGACAAAGAAAAATAAATTAAATTATTTAGTATCTAGAGGCAGGGTTATTTACTAATACTTTTCTCTGTGTTTTGTGAAAATACTCTGAGCAAAAAAATATAAGTGTTAACAATTTGAGGATATAGCCCATCATGTTGAGAAAGTGTTTTCAGGAGCTTAATGCATTTGATCCTATTGCATCCAGAGTCAGGAAGCAGACACTGATGTTCAGCTCAACTTCTCATTCAGTCCAGGATCCAACCCAACGAATCATGCTACCCACAGTTAGCATGACTCTTCTACCTCTTGCAACCTAAAAGACATGCACTAGGTGATTTTAGATTTCATCAAACTGTCCATTGATATTATCCATTACAGGTTGTCTATCATCCTTTCTTATAAAAAAATATTTATTAGATAGAGATGAAGTTTAGTTGAATTACACCTTGATATGCTCATTAATCTTTTGTTATTTCAAGATTAGATTGTTAGAGCCAGAAGTTGGGTCATCAGGCACAGAGACATTGCCTCTTCCCCATAACTGATGGCTACCCCCCACAATGCACCACCCACATTCCCCATGAGGAGGGTCCCTTCAGAGTGGGGAGGACAGGGAGGAGGCTATCGAAGGCACCAACATGAATGTATTCACATTATAAGCATAACTAAGAAAATAAATAATAAATTTAAAAAAAATTAGATTACTGCAATTGGCTATTGTCTGTCTGCCCAATAGGGAGCTTCATAAACTCCAGCTGGTGCAGAATGTGTCTCTCAAATTCTTTCTTCAAAAGACATCTGTGTAATCTGCACTTATGATCCTTTTAATTATACTTAAACTTAAGGTTGTAAAATATATTGATTATATAAAGTGTTTAATGTTATTAACTTGCTGGGAAATAAGTTATGTTTTTTTTTGTTGTTGTTAAGTACTATGAAGCTGATTATCTGTTAGTCTCAAGGTTAACCTATATTTATATCATAATAAAGTATATACCATTACAATAAGCCTTCATATATAGAATTATCTACATTCTCTGCATTAATTATATATATGCACAATTATACTTTCAGTTTTTATAACTATAAAATAGTAACTTAAAAGTGCTATTTCAAGGATATTGCTAGTATAAGTACATTAATTCTAAATTGTTAGAGCACATATTACTACAGACTAGTACACAATATAATATATGTTAAATATTTGCTATGTTTAATGCCAAAACAAGGATTGCATTGTTTATTTTCATTAGTAAAACAAGTTATTTCTGTGTGTCAAACATACTGGAAGCATTGGAAGCATACTTAAAGTATTATGCTCAGAACTTTTATATATATGTATGTATATATAGTGATTTTATAGTTCTATATACACACATTTGAGTTAGGGATATATAGTTGTATAAAACACTATTGGCTTTCTAAAATCATTTATAATTTAGGAAAGATGGTAAGTTTATGCACTTGTAACATAAATTTGCTGTAAATTCTATTAAGATATTATATATTCAGTATAACACAAGAGAGAAGAGAAATGAGGGTCAGAGTATATATTCATATTTGGTTGGATTTTAGAAGATGAGAAAATGTGATAGAGACAAGAAACAGTGGGAGATAAAAATCCAGACTGAGAGAGTGGCACAGGTAAAAACCCAAAGGAAGAAATCTCTGAGATAAAAGTATCATATAGCTTGAAAGAAGTCAGTGTTTAGGGAAGGAAAGTAATACAGAGGGCTGGAAGAAAATCGATTAAGTTTGGAGAAAAGAATAAAAACAAAGTACATGGATGGCTTAAGAGCAAAAAACATTAGGAGAAAGTTTGTGAGCCTATAATAATATGAGTACTAGCAGACCCTAACACGCGTAAAAGAAACAAGACCCAATGGAGTGTTCTTCTGTTATTGATATGAATCATGGAAGAAGAACTTGTTACAGGAAACAATGAAAAGGAATGAGGATTATGTTAAAATATCTGTCTAAGAGACACCAGTGGAAACATAAGATTGGCATTATGGAAATGTTAGTTTCACAATTACAAAGAATTGTTGTTTCTCGCCCCCTGGATTAAATGTCAAAACAAGCATGGGAAAGCACTCCCAGAATCCCGTGCACATTCACTTATTGTGAGGAGGAGTTCCCATGGTGTCCGTCAATCATAATAATGTTTACAGATTTTTTCTGCCTGTATAGATTTGTGAGAAATATAATAATTTCAACCATAAACCTTTCCCTTAAAACATCTTTGTTGTTTTCTTAGCATAGGCTTTATGCCATGTCATTGTTCTTAAGTCCTCTGTGTAAAGAAAAGATATGCTAGGATATAGAAAAAGTGCTTACAAACTTAGGCGCTGGTTATATAATGCTCACCTAAAAGGTCTCAGTGCTGGACAGCAAAAACAAAACAAAACAAAACAAAAAAAAAAAGACATTTTTAAGTGCTATTTCTTCAAAAATATGCATTTTGGGTTTATTTAGAAAATAATTTCTAATCTCACTTATCTCTCCATGCATTTATTATTCACTTAAAATTTTTACATCATGTGTAATATCAAGTGTGATTGTATAAAATGAATTTCCCCATTTTATACTTTTTCAATATTTATTTATATTAAACTAAACTTCTTAGAACTCAGACTTCTAGTTATATTCAGTTCACTAATGAATTTCTTTGAATAACTATTATTAATATGAATTTGGGTTGGGGAAGATTTCTACGTAATTTATAGACTGAGACCTAAGAATGTGTTGTAGTATAAATCTTTCTTAGCTGGACTAATGAGATATAGACCACTTCCTCCATGTCGCATGTCTTCATATTGTGACCCACAGAGGTAATAATACTAACAATTGGGGATGTCTCTCCTTTTCTTGGCAGGATTAGAAAAGTGCACTCATAAAGCAAACCATGACATTAGTGGCCATAGCAACCCAATTTTTTCAGAGAAAAAAAAAAAATGCTGCTTTATATTTTGAGATTGCATTAATAAAAAGCAATTGTTTCTAATAAATCTCTAATGCATCTAATTACTTGAAAATGTCAACTAAATTAACAAATTACTGACATGCAAAAATGATTCTCAGTAGTTTTGTAATTTGTTAGCTAATTTTAATTATTTTATAACACCAACTTTAATGATGATCAAATTCCTTTTGTAGAAAATTATTTATATTTCAAATACTTCATACTTGGGTGCATTTGAACAAGAGCATTTATAATAGAAATAGTTTGTCCACATTCTAGATTAGCAATGTTTTAAGGATAAACATATCTATGTCTGAAGAAATTTTCATTATTTCTATAAGCTGGACCGTATATTTTCATTTTTATTTTTTAAAAAAGACAGCACTGTTCAATTTTTTTTTTTTTTCAGAATAAATTTGGGAATCTAGAGATTTTTCTCAATGGTAAAATGTTTGCCTCACATGTATACAGCTCTGGTTACAATCCACATTACCAGAAAAGTAAAATACCTCTAAATATTACTTTAACCTCCTGCCTTTTTTTGACATAGTATGTTCAATCATAAGAACCTCATTTGGAAATATGATGAAAAGACAGGAAAAATTAAGGGGACAAAGGAAGAAAAATAAGTCTATCTGGGATCTGTTTTATGGTTTTCTTCTCTTTTTCTGGAGAATTTGAATCCATGAACATGTAACTTGATAAACCCATCCCACTATCAGCAATAACTCCCCTTTCTCCACCCCAGTTCCAGTGGATTACTCTTCTTCCCATGTATTTCCTGTTCTTTGTTGTCTCATTCTGTTTTACTGAGAATTTTAATACATTAATACATTATAAGTTCATCATCTTTCCACCGATTGCTATCTTGTAACCCCTCCTCCACCTGTACTACCTTCCCCTTTCCAATTAGTTCTTCTTCTATTTTGATGTCTCACTCTTTTTGCCCTCCTCAGTCCTCTATTTCTAATTGTTGATGGGATAAATACTGTGCAGACTTTATGGAACTAACAACATCCACTGTGAGGTTACAAATACATGAAATCCTTTCACGTCCATTGGACAGTGTCCCAAAGCACTCCTCTGATCCCTGTGGCTCTTACATTTGTTTTCTTCCCTTCTCCTGTCATGTTCTGTGAGCCTCATAGAGTGTGAAAGAGATGTCTAATTTCACACTGAACACTCAAGAATCTCTTGAGTTCAGCACTTTCATGAGATTTGAGACTCTCCAGTATCCATAGACATCTCCAAAAATAAGCTTCTCTAGTGAGTGGTGAGAGTAGCACTGATATTCTTGCCACAACATCCTCCACAATATTCCTTGATCCCTGTCAGGGGTCATAAAGATGTCTCATCCATTGCTGAGCACTGAAGTGTTACTTCTTGTTACCTTAATGAATCTTGGATATCCTCAGCTGTTACTGCCATCTACAAAAAGAATCTTCTCTAACCAAAAGTGAGAACAGTATTAATCAATGGGCATAAACATATACACATTTAGAAAGAAATTTTGTGGGCTCAGCATATGCATTTAGCTAAATAACATTTGTAGATTCCTTGTATAGCCTATGCCCTTCCAAGCCATAAGCTTGTGACTCACTTTGCAGGCATGAATTCTCTTGCAACAAGAAACAGGCCTTAAATCCAAGGAGATAGCATAAACTCATAACTGATATATACATATAGATAGATATTGATAGAAAAAGTAAGAGAGATCGAATTGGAGAATTGGAGCCCTAGGGTCTCTAGCCACTGCAATTGAACTCCACACACATGTGTGCTTCTGTGCCCATGTGCCACCTTGCGTGCTTGCATCACTTTGTGCATCTGGCTTATATGGGATCTGGAGAGTCAAACATGAGTTCTTACCCTTTGTAGGCAAGCACCTTAGCCTCTAAGCCATCGCTTCAGCCCTGATTTATGTTTTTGTGTTGCAAGTCAAGAACTTCAACACAATGGACTAAATCAGGAAAGAGTGTCACTGGAGGCAATATACTGTATTAAAATGAAAAATGAGCTATTCTTAAGGACAAACATGCATGTACTTTGCAAAGTCCTACTTGTCTCCTGCCATCCATATCCCTCAAGATTGCACCTCATAAACTGCCACATGATTTATTTACAAAAGTAAATTCATTCATAAAAGTAATTAAATCAAGAAGGATGGGGAGAGGGTCAATCACAATTCAAGATATTCTGAATAAGACTTATGTAAACCTACTTTTTTGATAATGGCACATCCAGAAGCTATAGATTGTTACTAGAAAATTTTCAGTGCCTGGGATGGGAAACCTTCCAGTGAGTTGTTGGCCAGGGAGGTCCGTATTGCCTCCAAAATATTACAGGCTATTGCTAGGGCCTGTGGTTTCCCTTGAGAAACAGATGGTAAGACCCTATTGCTGAAGACATCACTTGCCTGAGCGGCAAGGTCACTGAGAAATCAAGCTGGTGCTGAACAGAAATCCTGCTCCCTGTAGACCAGCCAACTGAAAGCTGGAAAAAGCTGCACTGCATGCAGCCCTATGGGAGACAAAAATCATTAGCGGTGAAAACAGTGGACACTGGAAACCTCAAGTTTGGCCAGACAAGCCTAATGAAGGAACAGGTGCAATAGTGACATGTCTGCTCTTGGGGAAACCAACTGCTTCCTAATTGGATTGAAGGCCAGCTCTATGGGAATAAATGCATGCCTGCTACTGAAGAAACTAATCAAAAGTCTATGACAGGGGAGGTCATGAGCCTTAGGGGTATAAAGCCTGGTCTTGTCTGGCTAAATATGTACATTATTTCCACCAAACTGCCCTGAATGCACTACACTTAATGTTCATATCTGCATATTAATGCTACTCTCATTTCTGATTAGAGAAGCTTCTCTTTTCAGATAGTGATGACCACTGGGATAACCCAAAAGGCAACATAGTGCTGAGAAGAAAGGACGGAGGAGTGAAAGAATGTAAGAGCCAAAGGAAGGGTATGACTCCTTACAATGCAACTGTCCAGACAGAAATTGGCCTTGAGATCCATGACCTTGCAGTGTCTAGCGATACCTTCACAAGACCCTCATAATAGGAGAAAAAGATGAAGACATCAAATTAAAAGAGAAACTAATGGAGAGAGGGAGGGGATATGATGGAGAGTGGAGTTCTGAAAGGGAATGGGGGCGGGGAGGGAATTATCATGGTATATTGTCTGTAAGTATAGAAGTTGTCAATAAAAAAGTAATTAAATCAGATAATTGCTGTACTAATTTTTAAACTTTTCCCAAACTTTAAAACTACATGTAAATTATATTTTCAAAAGCTATAGAACTATATATTATGATTTCAAAAGCTACAGAACTAAATATGCAACTACTGTGCAGCTACTGTTCAAACAGGTAGGGTGTATGTGTGCATTTGTGTGTGTGTGTGTGTGTGTGTGTGTGTTCATATGCATATGTGAGAAAATAAATGTCAGTGATTAAATCTGAAGCATGTGTGATGCATGTCTTTCTCTTATTGTACTTAAGAAATCAACCTTTATTTCCCAGTGATACATTCTGGAATTGTTTTCTATAACTTAAGTCAAGATCCCAGGTATTCCTGAGATGATGTCACTGTGAACAGCTCCTCTGGCTACAGCCAGCAGCACTATCCCTTATATCTAGTTAGGCTGTGCCTCTAGCTGCAACCCATGGCAATTGTGGAAGGATTCTTCTGTGTACTCAGCAAGAAAGAATTTCCATACAGAGAGAAGCCACAAGCTACCCAAATATCCACACCTTGCTTCATCCCCTGAATTCGGTTGGTTGCTATTAGATCACACAATTTATGTCCAGTCATATTTTGACATGACTGTCCTTGCTTCTCAAATAAATACATTGAGATTGTTTTCTTTGAGTCTTTGGTTCTTCAGTGTGAAGGTTTATGTGTCAAAGAAAAGAGCATTGATTATATAAATGTACTTTGTTCTTGTTAACTTGTCTTATCAGAATCTTTGTTATGACCTTTATAGAGAATCAGGAAAAAAAGTATCACACTCACTAACTCTATAAATCTATACATTTTTATGTATTCTTGAGTAGGCAGACAGCACAGAGTATCCCCAGTGGGACTCCTCAGGTGTTCTTTAAAAAGATCAATGTCAGCATGTCATCTTTTAAAGAGATTAGCTGAGCAGCACAGGGTGGGGTCAGACAAACTGTTGGGCTCCTCCTGAGGGAGGAATGCAAGGAAAGAACATCTTTAAGTACTCTTGGGGCCCTTCTTCTTTTATTTATTTATTTATTTATTTATTTATTTATTTTTTGGTTTTTTCAAGGTAGTGTCTCACTCTAGCTCAGGCTGACCTGGAATTCACTGTGTAGTCTCAGGGTGGCCTTGAACTCATGGCAATTCTCTTACCTCTGCCTTCCAAGTGCTGGGATTAAAGGCATGTGCCCCCACGCCCAACAAGGGCCCTTCATTTTTTATGCAGTAATTTTAATCACATTTAGTCACTTATTTTCTGATCTGTGTGCTTCAAGTAACTACCCCACAGTCCCTGTTGTTCAGGTGTTAAGTTTTTCCTTGGAGAAATGACCTGCCTGCAGTCAGAAGGATTCTGGTTTACTGGCACCCATCAAGGGAAAGTACTGTAACACATTGTCAGGCACCTTGGTTCTGAGTTTACACTTATGGTCTTCTAATATTCTTTCAGCCCAAGAATTCATCAAAAGAATAATGAATTTTGAACCTTACAGGAATGATGTATTCATTGCAATGACATAATTTAGAGGCAGACATAGCTTTTTTAATTTGCTTTTATTTTTCTTTCTAAATGATTGGTATGCAAATGTAGCCATAATTCCAGGAAATTTTAGTATAAATTCTGTACACAGTTACTCCTTTTGTATTTTTTTTTCATTTGCACTCAGGTTATTTATAATACATTCAGGTTTATAAACCCAGATAATATAGAAGCTATTTTATGAAAATTGGTCTCTGACAATTTGTGTGTTTACAAAGGAGAGGCATAATGCAACTCCCTTTTTTGTAATTATGTCATTAGAGATTCAGTTTTATATCAATAAAAAATTTAAGAATAGGGAAATAGTCACTGAGGATAGAGGCGAGTGATTGCTTAGCAGGCATAAAGCCCTAGGTTCCACACCTTGCATTATATGAACCAAGCATGGTGGCATGTACCAACAATTCCTTTACTGAGAATGCAGAGGCAGAAGATTCAGAATTTCAAGGCTATCCTTAGTTATGCAGTGAGTTCAAGACCACATAGGGTTACATAAGACTTTATTTCAAAAAAATAATTGAATGAGATATATTTAATATACCTGATAGAAATTTAAATACATCATTTTCATCAAGGTACATATAAAGTATTAAGGAAGGATATCTGTTTGTTAAAGCAGGACCTGGAGAGCCTCAGTCAGCAGCATGTGCTTAGCATGGTTTGTACAGGAGGGTGACAGTGCTGAGGTAGGCTCAATTGCCTCTAAAATCTCAAAATCCAGCTTACATTTTTAATTCAGACAGGCTGACCATTGGTCTCATTTGAAGGTTTAAGCCCATTATCCTATTACGAAGATCATTGTCACTCAAAATTTATAAAGATAATGATAATGTATGACAGCATGGGATTTTGTTCTAATACATTTTTCCCTGAATATAAGTTGAAGACAATATAAGGTGAATAATAATGACTGGTAAAAGGCATATAGGCTATGACAGTTCACATCAAGTAATTGTGTAAGACAACATAGGCTATGAAATATATATGAACACATGCCTGGCTACACTGTAACATAACGTAGTTCTTCATATTTCCTCTCAAGTGGTCTCATCTTTGATTGAATTTCACCACGGAGTGCTTGTATAGTGCCTGACTAGCTACAGACTGGAAACCCTTTGCTTATGATTAGGACTGTACTGTATTAAACAAAGACTAAAGGAACATTGGGATGAATTCGCCTGCTTTTTGGCGTTTTTGTTGTTGCTTTTTTTTTTTTTTTTTTTTTTTTTTTGGTCAATGTTGAGCATAGGAGTGAAAAAGAGATTTTTGGAAGGTAGTATCTCCTTATCTAGAAACTTCTTGCCACAGAAGTTCTCACCTGTTTATTGGCAACTGTCCCAGTCATCTGACCAAGAGTTTTGCCACTACTTTCTTCTGCTTGTTTTCTCTTATCCAAGGTGATATAATAACTCTCTCAATTTTACTAAACACTCAACATACCCCTTCCTGATTTTTGGTCCTATGCTCCTCTTTCTTAGATTGTTTTCTCTTGAAAACCATAAATTATTTTTCTGTTCCCTTGATATATGTGTGTAAGTTTTAAAAAATGGTTTCTGCTGATTTCACAACCCAAGGATCACTTTATAGGACCTGGAAACCATCCATTTGAAATGCACTTATCATAGATGTAGGCTCTATTTCCCAGTCCCTGGGAGACCTGCAGTCATGGGCACCTAACTCTTCCAAGTATCAACTAGCAAAAACAGATGGACCTATCTCAGAGAAAAATAACTACATACTCAGAAACCTTAGAATGTACCACACATCCCTGGAATCAGCTTAGCCATCAAATATCCTCCCGTTCTTGCCTTCCCTCTAGTTCATCTCAGCTCTGACAAACAATCCTATCTCCCTTTTCAATAGAAATTAATATAGAGGCATGGAGAATTTCTCTATCTATAAGATATATATATATATATATATATATATATATATATATATATATATATATATATATATTCTATCACTTATCTATTTATCTCTTTTTCTCTCCCTCACTCTCTCTGTCATGTTTTAATAGCCTTAGATAATGTCTCCCATTTTTATATACCTTTATGTAGTGTGATTTTTGTCCCCATACTCTTCACGTTTATTTTCAAATCTGTCTACTATAATGGACATACCATGACAGTGGTAGATGATATTGAGCTAATCATAGGACCATCAGTTCAAAGGAACATTTCTTGTACAATGCTGATATTAAAAGCAAATGCTTATTGTATGAATAAATGTGATGATAATGTTTTGTTTCCTATTTTAACATATAATTGATGCAAAATAAATACTTGTTAATTGCACACTGCTAATAAATACTCATTAGCATTGTGATGCAAAGGCAAAGAGAAATGTGTGAAAAGGCAGTGAGGTGTCACCAGAATGCAGCATATTGGAATAATTGGGACCAATTTAATGAAATCAAAACATGGGATGAAAACAGGAAGTAAAGATTGCTGCTAAGCAATGGGACAATTACTTGATCATATGACATGGAGAATATTTTGTATCCTATAGGTCATGGGCAGATCTTAAGTGAATATAAGTGATGAACACAGACCTCTTCATTCAGTCTTGCACATATGCAAATGAGCTTGACACTTGGATGGCTCTAAGCCTACTCAATACATAGCATCTAAAATCTTGTCAAACAAATTAAACTGGTGACACATAGTCACAGCAATGAGGAAAGTAGAGTTTTAGTTTCCTTCTATAAGCAATCCCTAAATGACGTTGCAGTTCCTGTGTGACCTGAATCTATTCTCCTTGTTCTAATAACTTCACTGTGAAGAGATTTACAAAATTGTCTCTGGAGAGCTGTGATTAGAATCCTTTGCCTGGCACACAACTGGCATATTATTAGATTGAGTTTAAAATATAAAATTATTGGACATCTTTGTTTCTCTTTCCACAGTAAGATGTTTATATATTTTTATAGGATCAGTCCCCATGAATGTGATAAGTACTAAAGACATCAAGTGTTTAGGGTGGGCATCGGATGCTATGGAGGAAAGACATGTAATGATGATTTTTCTTATTTTTTGGTGTGTGATGATGTGTGAGTATACATATTCATGTGTGTGAGTGTGGGTATGTGCCTGCCACCTTTTGGGTGTTTGTACTAGGCTTACATTTCATTTGAGGTAGGGTTTCTCATCATTCACCAGAGCAAATACCAAGTTATCTGACCCTAGAGCTTCTGGGTCAAGTTCCTGCTTCCCTCTCCTATCTTTCTGTAAGTGTGCTGGAATTACAGAACCCTATACAATTTAGGTCTGGCGTGCAAACTCAGGTACTTGTGTTTGTCAGGCAAGCTATTTATCCACTGAGCCATCTTCAAAGCTCATTTTTCTAATATTTTTTTTCTTTCAAAATGCTAGAAAAGAAATGCAATCATCCCATAGCTACATGAAAGAAACTTATTTCTATGTTGGTAATCTTGAACAAGTATTTTGTGTAAATATTAGCATTTTCCATCAACATAATTTCAGAAAACAAATTTATATGATTAAAATATATTTCTGTTGGGTCGAAGGTCAGTTGGCATGCAGTTTTAATGAATAAAATATCTCATGGGAAGTGTAAAATCTCGGGTCCAAACACATATGTGTGCTAGCAATACACCATTTACACCATAGTAGTGGTATTTCTTACAAGTTAAACTATTTTTTAAAAAAGTATATGTCTCTAATATTTATAATATGCTAATGTGGTTTTAAAAATAAAGATGTAATGTAGAATTAAATTGTTAAAAATTGTGTTGCTAGTTATAAATAATATTGGAATAAATAAACTGTCTGAAGGAAAGCACACAACAGAAGGACAAAACAGCAGTGAGAATAAACTTTAATATACTAACCTAGAACATTGGAATAAGTGTGATTCATACTTGATATAGGGTTATAAAGGTTGATAAAATTCTTCTGAGAGCTGGCTACATCAAAGAGTAGAAGGTCGGTAAATGCTTTGTGTAGTAAGTACCATGTTGTAAAACATAGTTATAAAACTGCCTTTCTAATATGAATTCAGGGCAATGATATTATCACTTTGTTTTAGGCAGTTTCTTATCTTCTTTAATCAGAGTCATAGTATTTCTTACAATTTCTTGTATTTATACAGTTTTAAGTAGGGTCATTTTGTTTCTTCTTTTAGTGTTTGTAGATTATATAGCATTCCATGATATCCCCCACAGGGATGGGATGAGGGGTAACCACCATCATTTCTGATCCATAGAATTCTCTCTGACTTGTTTAACTGTCATTATAACTTCATAATCTATTGTTTTCATCTGATTTATTTTCATGTGTGTGATATTTTTTTCTGTACTAGATAGTGCCTAGACTTACTCCTCTACAGTTTCTTTCCACACAAAAGCTACCTATACGAAATAACCAAAAATCATATTTCAGACCTGCTCTATTTTCAATCTGGACCAATTCACACCTCATAAAGCAACTTGGTGGTCCCCAGATCCCAGGAGGTCATCATAATGATACTGAACTTAAGTGAAAACCTGACCAATGTAACATTACAGATCAGAACTCCTGGATTAATGAATCTTCCTGCCTCAGCCTCCTTAGTTGCTTGGAGTATAGGTGTGGGTCAATGTACCTGGCATAAATCCTATTTCCAAGTCATTTCAAGGCTCTGGTTAAAAAAAAAAAAGTTCTCTGACATATCATTCAAAGACAAGATGGCAACCACCATATTGAAATGCAGAATAAAATGGAAGAAAATCCTGAATTTATTAAGATTCAGAGACTTGAGAAAGATCTCATCTTAAGGAGAAAAATCTGCCAGAGCAAAAAGATATGAACTTTCCAAAGCCTATTAGGTTCTTGGTGACTCCCTTGGTCACTTACTTCCCCCTGAGTACAGGATACTTTAGGATCTTCAGGAGAAGAGAGGAACATTTCTTCATTTCTTTCAGCTTAAATACTCTGTAGGCCAATGTGCCATAGTTGAACGCATAGGAACCTAAGACATGAAACAATTTAATTTCAAGAGAACAATTCATCTTTGCAAAAAATAAATAAATAAAGCAATGGAGGTAGAGTGTGTATGGATCCACCAGTATGCAAGCACATCAGGGAGTGAAGTATTCTAACAGCTTGTAGAAATGTCTACACTGTCAATGTCTACTGTTGCACTCCTGCTGAGCCAAGGCTCAAGAATCTTGGGAAAAATCTGAAGATGGCAAAGATGTCCGAGCTTCTGGACCTCTTCCTAGTTCATAGTTGGTAAGCGCTTAATGTGATAGCCACTTAAGTGAGCATCTCTATCGACAAAGGTAATTTTTAAAGAGCTGCATATTTAAACTGTGGAGGAAAGTGTTTGCTCATGTAAATAATAAAATTACTAATATGTAAAATCATTTTCAAATGAACCACAGCTCAGCATACATTCTCATATTTGAGAAGTAGTCATGAAATTCTGCATTGAAGGTTGTTGGGCCCTGCTTGGTGTGAGGCCTAGTGGTTCTGAGCCCAGCCAGAGTTTACCTGTACTTGGCTCCCGGTGAGGCCTAGTCGAGCTTCCGGAGCCTGAGTAGAGTTTCGCGACCTGTCCTTGGAGTGACTCAGCACCTAGGCTGAAACTGCCTCCGCCCAGCTACTGCTGACGTGGTGAAATAATATTGGCCCTTATACCTTTCTCTCATCCTCTCTTCCCACCCTCTTCCTCAAAATATATAAATACCTCCCCATGACAATAAACGGAGAGATTTCCACCCTAGACGGTCTCCCGACTCAATGTGGTTTTCTTTTCCCCGGTGGCTTGAGGAGGTTTTTTGAGTCGCCGACACCCACCTTCCCCCTCAGCCTCTAGAGAAGCGGCTGGCCCGATTCTCTCTCTCTTCCGCTCTACCTGCCGGTGGTGGAGGAAAAAGAACAGGCAACTGGTGCCCAACGTGGGGCCCAAACTGGTGCCCCGTGTGAGGACCAGCAACTGGTGCCCCGTGTGAGGACCAGCAGAAGGTAACAACATATATCCAACTCCTTTATACTATGAGATCAAAGAAGCAACTTTCAGCTACCAAACTTCAATTCCTTTCTCTGGAAAGTGAGCACACAGTTAGACAGTTCATACTAGCCTGCCTGGTAAATTCCTAGGCAAATCACAGATAAGATGAATGAAAGATAGGGCCCTCTGTATGTTATTCATTCTAAAATATTGCTAGATATTAATATTTTCATTATTAAAGAGCAGTGGCAATTTCTCAGTAACATTCTTCTATTCAATAAACTAGATCCTCCAAGTTATAAGAATATATATTATTCATAGAATTCAACAAAGTTCTGTAATTTGCAGAAGAGAAATACAGGCTATAAACATTTTTTTTTTCTTTTATGTATCCCCCCACCTTCAGAAAGTCAAAGTCCTCATACATATGGAGGCTATTTGGTTAAAGGGCCAGGCTAAAACCTTTGAATTTGAGTGAAAAGCACTGCTTATCATATTTCCTACCATGTTACTTTTTTCATTCCTCTTCTTTGCTATGCATTAGTCTAGTATGAAGCTGTCCACATATATATATATATACAAGGTCATCCTGGCCTCCTCAAAACTACAGAGTCCCTTCTGAATTGTGACCATCTGAGTGAACTGTCAATCAAGAACCTCCTTTTCACTATCATGTGACTTACATCCAAGTGAAGAAGGGCTATCCTATGACCACCATTGAAGTCTCCTTATAAATTCTGTACACAGCAAAATATTTGTTGTAGGTATGTAAACATGAAACCACTCATTGTGCATGTGTTCAAGTTATTCCACATACGATTGTATGACATTTTCACAGAGATCATTCACTGTATAAAGTTTTAAATACATGTATAGCCAATTATGTTTTTTTTCCCCTTGAAAATGATTAGAATTCAATATAAGCAAATTCAAACCATTGTCATTCTTGTCCAAATCAGCATTGCACAGAGAGTAATTTATAGGATGTTAGTTATAAGAGGGAACATTAAAAGAAAATGTCCAAGATTTTATCTACTTCCTAATGTGAAGTATGAAGAAGTTTTTATAAATTCCAGATAATATGCTTGTAGAGACAATGGCTAAAAATAAAACCAAAATTCCCATATTTTAACAATCAGGTCATGACCATTTTTTTAACCTGACCTATGATTTCTTACACTGACATATGAAAGAAAAATCATTCCTAATCACTCATGACACCTTGCAAAAATCTCAAGAATACAAGTTAGACTGTAAAAAGTTGGTACTTAATAAGGCAATAATAGGTCTATTGTTTGTTCTTTCTGATATTGGCCTATAATTGCATGATGTTAAGATGAGGTAATTTTCCCTCTACTTTTGTAAAACAGCCTCAACCTGTACTCAGCAGCATGGCCTCACTCTGGGAATTCTCTCTCACTTGTTTTCAGGGCACTTTAGTACATTTTCTGTCTGTTCTTGATGTCTATGTCTTTCAGTTGTTGACCAATTAATTCCCCTTAATATGGTAAATAGAAAAATGTTCTCAGTATTTCTATCCTGAGAAGTTCATTACCAATTTCTTTTCCAGAGAAGTCCATCTAGAGTTTTCTCTTGACACTTTGTAAAAAATTGTCTTTTGGAGGCTAGTAAGATGGCTCATTAATTAATGGCACTTGCTTGCAAAGCTACTGACCTGAGTTCCTTCCTCTCCAGCACCCAAATGAAACCAGTTCTAAAGTGACACACAAGGCTGTAATCCTAAATCCTAAAGAAGAACCAGGAGAATCCAGAATCTCAAGGGCAAGCTAGACTGCCATATGCAGTAGCAAAACAACCATAGAGACCTTATCTTAGATGAAGGTGAGAAGAGAAGATTAACACACCAAGGTTGTCCTCTGATCTCCACACATGCACTGTGACATGCAAATGCCCATTCATACTGCACATCATAAACATACACCCATACATACACACATTATACATATACATTCCAATTTACAAAATGATTTTTGCTTTTGTTTAATTAACACTTTAAAAGTAGGGGAGATGAGTTTAGCCTTACCAATTTATGCAAATTTCATATTACACTGCATCTGGTAGCCCATGAAAATGTAGGCATCTGAACAACACTCTTACAGAAGAACAAACAATCTGAAAACTTGGTAAATTATAGAAGGGTCCAGCAGCACTGTTTCAACATTTTTCTAAGAGCCAAAATGTTACACAGCATGGAAAATGATAAGGGAACTAGTTAGACTTGCCATCACACCTTCCTAAAAAATTACTATGTGTAATCTGCCTCAAGAATGAAGTCATTTGGAGTTAACCATTATCCAAAATCTATTTACAAGTTAAGAGCTCTCTAAGCCTCTAGCTATGGAATAATGGCAGTATAATAGATGGTGTGCATTGCCTTTGGAAAAATGAAGGTTACTTACCTATAAGCCTGTTTTACTGACAATGTATCATTACATATAAGATATTAGAAAGCCGCTCACCTCCCTAAAGCAGTTAACTTGCTGATTGGTTTCTGATTATTATATTTCCGTGGGAATTCTGATTCATTCTTAGCATTTTCTCCCTCTCTCAAGATGCCTGTGGAAAAAATATTTGTGTACTGCAGGTAATTTTTCCGATTACTTCCTTCCAGCAGGGGGAGTTTGCCCATTTTCTTTCAAATATTAACACAATATAACTCCTTAGCCAGAAGGCCCAAATGTTCCAGTGATAAAAGCTATAATGATCTCCATGTATATATGGAGAATTACCTGAATACCGATGGCATTCTCACAATACACTGAGACATTCCCTTTTTGCCTTGTACAACAACACAGCAAAAAAACCAGTGTTCTGACAAGCTTGGCATATCATGATGGTGTAAGTACAAAACATAGCATGTCCATTCTAACATGTTTAAATAAAATCACAATTCTTTTAACTCTAAGAATGCAATGGAAGACTTTTTAAATGAAATATATACTTGAGTAAAAAGTATTAATACTTGTTACTACTGAATGACATTTTTCTAGTAAATCAAAGACGGCCTTGCATGCAAAAGAAACCAAGACTCTTTTTTTGAAATTTAACAAGAATCAGTCTCTGGCAAAATGCCTTAAATCTACATAGAAAAGTTTCATATATTGGGGCTGGAGAGATTGGCTCAGTGATTAAGGTGCTTGCCAGCAAACCTAACAACAATGGTTCAGTTACTCAGTATTCATGTAAATCCAGATGGACAAAAAGGACTGTGCATCTGGAGTTTGTTTGCAGGAGCTGGAGGCCTTGGCATACCCATTTTCTCTGTTAAACTTCTCTGTATCTCTCTGCTTGAAAATAAATAAATAATTGTAAAAAGTTCTGTATACTTACTTAATTATGGCTCTACAGATTAATATAATCAGATAACATCATTTCTCCATATCATATCTTTTTCCTGATTCTATCTCTAGAGTGTTGGGATTGCATTTATGCACCATCATACCTGGTTTTATACAGTGCAGGAGTTTGAATCCAGGCCTTCATGAAGGCTAAATAAGGTTTTCAACAACTAAGGTACTTTCTCAAATCAAGCACATACTTCCTAATTTTTATCTTATTTTGTTTTGGTTTTTTTTGTTGTTGTTTTTTTGTTTTTATGAGTCATAGTCTTTCTTTAGCCCAGGCTGACTGGCTATTAACTATGGAGTCTCAGGGTGGCCTAGGAACTCTTGGCAATCCTCTTACCCCTGCTTCCCAAGTGCTGAGATTAAAGGTGTGAACCACCATACTCAGTTTGTTTATTTTAAAGAAAAATCTTTATTAATTTATTGGAGAAAGTCAGACAGAAAGAAGCAGACAGAGGTAGAGAGAGAGAGAGAGAGAGAGAGAGAGGCTTCCTGCCACTGCAAATGAGCTACATATGCATGTGCCACTTTGTGCATCTGGCTTTATATCTTTAGCCCTGCTTTTTATCTTCATTAAAATTTTGCAAAAATATTTATCATATATGATATAGATAGATATAGATATTGATAAGTAGTATAGATGATATAGATATACATGGTGGAATGGCAAATCAAGGTAATATGCTTCTAAGTTTGTCTTTTTTTTTTTCCAAAGAGCCACAGCAATGATGAACATGGATGGCTTTGTCCCAAGCCAAACAAGTCAGACCCAGTACAAATGTGGCTTGATATAATTTATGTGAAATAATTTTGAAAAATGACTGAATAGAATAGCAAGTATTAGTTATTAGGAGATAAAGATACTACCATGAATAGAGATGTTTGTCAAAAACTGTGCAAATTCAGTTAGATGGGGGGAATTCAAGAAAACTATGGTATAAATTGTATGGCACAATGCAGGCCTGGCCCTAGCCAGACTACATGGCAAAAGGAACCAGGAAGTGGCTTCTGTGAACATGACATCACGCGCAGGCCTGGCGTGACAACAGCTACAGTACCATGCTAGCGAGAAACCTGCTACAAGATGATCTGTCCGGAGACAGGCTATCATTGGTCACAAAAAGGGGACCACCCCATACTATGATTGGCCAGTCAAGCCCCTTAAACTCCCCTGCACTTCCTTGAATAAATGAGTTTGCAGCAGCTCGCCCTCTGTTGCTTCCACCCAACTCCTGGAGTCTGTGTGGTGACTCCACGCCTCTCACCCCCAACCCAGTAGAGACCCTGCTGGGCTGGCCCTAGGGACCCCATGAGTTTCTGTATACATAGCCTCACAAAGAAGGTTGAGGTAGGGCTGGGTGTGGTGGCACACACCTTAATCTTAGCCCAAAGAGGCAATAAATAGTTAACGAGAGTTAATAATATACTTTGTTTTTGAAAATTGTTAACAGGATAAATTTTAATTGTTAATTCATACCTTTGGTTTTAAAATGAAAATGCAGGGCTAGAGAAATGGTTAAGTTTGCTTCCTACAAGCATGAGGGCCTGAGAGGGCACGATACCAGCCTATTAGGAATATTATAACTCCATGTAAAGAGGGATCATGACCACACACACCTGCAACCCTAATCCTGTGGGTAGTGAAGACCTGAGAACCCATGGGGATTGTGAAGGGCAATCTCTAAAATCGATAAGAGACTTTGGGGCTCTGAGTAATGGAGGAGGGACCCTTTAATTTCTCTTCTGGCCATAGCAGGTGGACATTTGAGGAAATTCAGGAGAGTACAAGGGGTGCAACATCAACACACACATGCATACAACACACACAAACACACACACACACACACACACACAATCAAAATACAAAGGCAAAGAATAATAAAAGGCACCATGAGCTTTGTGTAGCGACAACAGCTGATAGGCCAGAAAAGGAAATATTTGAAATGGCATCTGGATTACTGAACCTCACTGTACTGGAATCATGGGAAAGTAGAGACAAGTTTTAGGGGTGTTAATGAGTAAGATGTGTATGAAGTGGAGTGGAGTGAACTGGGCATTTGTGGTTATGATGTGACAAAATAGAAGTTGCAATAAAAAGACAAGAGGAATAAAAGGCACTCTTTTATCACTTAATGGATTGGAAGAGGAATGGTGAAATTCTAACACACACCAAGAAATGCAATAATTATCCCCTGACAGGACATCTTTGTCATCAGTTTCTTGAATATAACTAATAAAAAATCTGTCATGTTTCTGTGCCCTATTGGCAATAAAGATGACATTTCTCTTTTCTCTTCTCAAAGGTTACTTTGTGCTTCATATTTTTAGCTGTTGAGAAGCAATAAAATTTCAGTACAAAAGGACAATGTGTTTAAGGATTTATTGAAAACTAATTAAAAATTATTACTTTATTTTGAAATGTAAGATTTCTTGCCTAAAAAAGTAAAATTGGTATATCCTATTTTAATGATAAATAATAACTTTTTAAGTAGAAAAATGCAATCTGAAGAAAAAAATTGAAGATCCACTACTTAAATAGATCCAGGTAAAAATTAGTTGGGACAATTTAATTATACACTAGTGATCTTTATAAATTTCAGATTACTAGCCTGGAAGAAGTGTCACATAAAACCTATAATTTCACTCCTCTATCATAATGTATCTGTAACACAAAGGTTTGCCACAATTCACTAAGGTTTATATTAGCCTATAGAGAGTGGTGGTGCAGTAATTCCGGAAAGAAATAATTATTACTTGGTTATTAATGTTGTTTCAGGAAATGCTTTATTTAGCAGGAGAAAGTAATGAACTCAACAGATGTGCCCTGTCCTCATGGACCTTACAGGTTAGAGAAGACAAAAAACATCAAATAATAAAAATCACTTAATAATTAGCAAACATGGTTATGCGGCAGCTGCTGTGTAGAACAATTATGTAAGGTTATTAAAGGATTTTTCCAAGGGACCTCATCTAGTCCACGGTTTGCATAAAGCCGCCTGAGTGAAGCTCAAAACAAGTTATCAAAAAATCAAGTTTTGCTAGATCTTAGGACATTGCAATTTAAAAACTGTTCATTTATAAAAGACATATTTATTGAATGCTGATGTGCACCAGCAGGTATTTTGCTATGTGATGGATTTGCTGTGATGACTTATGTGGCTTTGTCTTTCCTTTAGACAGCCTGTGGTCTAGAGAGAGGGGGTAGCTGGCTGGTGTCAATCAGCCTGCTGGCTCTAGAAAGTGTTTTTCTGTCTGAAAATCTGATGTCTGCAACTGTACATGAAATTTCCTACTTAACCCTCCTTAAGTGATTGACGCTTTTACTTTTGACAAAGGTATTTAATAGGAGGGATCTAGATGATATTGCCGAGCTACAAGGTCATTGAGGATGAAGCCCTCCCTCATAACCAGCATCTTATAAAAGCCAGAACTGAACCTGGAGATCCTAATTCCTGCTGTGAAGAGTGGGACTTAGCCCTACCCCTAGGTAGAGACATGGCATTCTCAACTGCCAGGAAGGTCATAAGACTATGGGCTAGAAGATTTCTGAGAAAGAACAAAGATATGCAGTGTCTTTCACTTAATAGTTAATCCAAATGAGCCTGTCCATAATCTAGCAAGGAAATGTTCTTTAGGAAGAGCTGGAGATTTTAGGAAGTGCTGGAGATTTTATAAAGAGCATAGAATTTGCATAATCATGTAGATTGGCACAAAGCTCTTTTGTCATTGTCCACTAATCCCTTGAGAGTGTCCACTCTACTCAGAAATAATCTCTACCTTCTATGTTAGGCTCCACTGTTTTATCTGAATGCTGGGCCAAGATCACAAGGCCTGGGGAGATGAAGGGAGACCAGGGAGCTATCCTGCTGACATTCATGACTTATAGTTCATTTTCTTTGGTATCGGTACATAAGTCATGATGTAGTCTCTACTGAATAAACTGTGATAAACAGAAAGATACGTAGATACATAAAGGAAGTGAGAGAAGAGATGTCTGATTACAAGTATTTTTAAATATCATAGGCAATGTTTACATGTCTTCTTCCAATTAGTAGCAGCCTTACAGACATTGCCAGAAGCACATTAACACTAGTAAGACAGCATACAAAAGCTCCACTCAAAAAGTTAAAAAATACATACATGTAATACTAACCAGAAAAAAATTTGAGCAAGTTCGAAGTGTCAAATATATTAGTAATCACAGTAGACTCCAAATAATAAGGCCATCTATCCCAGTAAATTCTTTATAACCAGAGTCCTATAAATGTCTATGTGATTTAAACGGGAAGACTGACATCTTTTTATTTGCAATTTTCTACATTCTCCACAATAATCTTTTTGAGGTCAAAGATTTTGCCTCATTTATATTTATAACATGGGAATAATACAAAGTTTTGGCATATAATCTGTGTGTAATAAGTTTGGTTTGATTGAAAATAGGAGGAGTGAAGTGAAGGAGACCACAGAAGAAAGCAATATGAAGGAATATAATTTTTCTCATTTTCCTTATCATCATTTTTCAAGAGAATTCAAAAAATATTTTTGTTTCTCTGTTGACTTTACAATAGATATCTTTTTACTTTGAAATTCCATGATAAATTAAAATAGAATTGAAAACACAATTTTAAGAGTTACTCACATCAGGAAATTATTATAAAGTTATATTTTCAGTAATGTAGGCTATTGCAAGTATGTGTTTATTGTATAAACGACTTCTTGCTTCTAAATAATATCCTCTCATTTCACTAACATCTGTGTAACTATTTCTTGAGGTTTTGCTTCATGTTTTTGTGTTAATCGGAATTACACATTGTCTATATCTGCTTCTCTCTTATAATCTGGATTTTTTTCAGTAATGCTTCATGATTAATCAGAATATGATTAAAAATATAGGCAATGGGCTTCATGTGAAGAATTTTTGTTTTCAATATCAAGGTCACGGTGAAAGGTTAATCTAGACTTCAGGCAGTATTCCATTAAATCATAAAATTATATATATATATATATATATCACCAAAGTATTAAATCACCTCTAGATACAATTTAGTAGACAAGCCTTATGTTGTTTAAAGGAAAGCTGGAATATTAAACCGACCACCAAATTCATGGCCTGGAAAAAGTGATCTCTCCAGAGTTAGTCTGGAAAATGCTCCCCCAGTACTGGTTAGATTTCTTCATAGTCAGTGAGATAGGAAGAAAAAGTGATAATGATCTTAGACATTATGTACTATATAAAATTTCATAACATTATTTAATATTCTACTTTTTCAATAGATATGTATTTTTTTTATTAAGATCATACTTTGTATAGATACATCATGTATTGGTGCCATCTTTTCCCTATTCCCTTGTGTCACATTATCCCATTTGGTCTGCTAAGTTATCTTGTATTCAAATAATATAATCTATTAATTACTAAAATAATAATAGCAAAATATTACCTCTCATCAGACAATCCGACACTATATTTGCCCTGAATTGCTCTCTGGATTCTGTTATATTTTAACATTCTAAAATCAGACCTTTCCTGTCCAAGGAAGCTAATTAAGGAGTATTCCAACACTATGTATACACAGAAGAGAGCTGAATAATACATGAAAATTGACTGAAGTCAATGTCTTTATATTTTTAACTTTATTCATTCGGGAATTGTACAAAGAACAGGAGAGGAAGTAGAGAAATTAATCCTGTAACCCTTGCAGTTATTTGTGGTGATGCTACTAACTATCACTGTCTCAAGAAGGACATCTGAGCTGCAAAGTGACAGGCCAAGAAGAGACCTTACTTGCTATTCTCTTGTAACTGTTTCCCCTGGGTTCCGTGGACTCATAGGCTGCTGCCTGGTTGAACATGCCTGCATTTTTCCTACATTTATTATATCAGCCATTAAAAAGGATATGTATTAATGGTGATTGTATTCCTGTTAACATACCTATATAATGAAAGTTTGTGATTATCTTCTGTCACATTTCATCTGTTCATTCAGAAAATAATACTTTCTTATTATATGGTTTATGAGTGGCAGCACTATGAATGCAGGGATATATAAAAATCTGTGTTCTCATAAGTCAAATATAGTGAATGATGTAGGGAATGGACAATATATCAAATACTAAGATATATGGTATGTTAAGAAGTGATAACTTTAAGTGTAAAACAAAAGAGGAAAAAGATTGGGAAATGTTATGATATGAATGTTATATACTAAATAATAATATATATTTAATAATATTTGGGAAGTAGAACAAAATAAGTAGTTTGTTGGGGTTTTATATGCTTCTTTATGACTTTTTGCTTAATAAATGCAATATATAGCTATATTGTAATGAATAACCATTCAAAACAATGTTTTTTTTAGACACTACTATCAATAACATGGTAACAGCACACTTGCAATAGAAACAAAGTCAGTCAGGTATGGAACTAATTAAGCACAAACTATATTTACTCTCTGATTTAGTCAAGAAGCAATCAGATATTAACAATGGCAGTACTCAGGAAATATGTGATTGACTTTTCCTCCTGAACTATTTGCATATCTTGGGGCAAAACACAATTTGTTTGATCCTGGGTTTCCTTAAGAAGAAGAATGGTTAAACTGAACATTATTTGATATTTAACATGAGAGGACATTAGAGTGTGAATTTCTCTTCCTACTCACAACATTTCTCCTGGCCTTTAATTCTACCTGATTCACCTTCCCCTCAGGCTAGAGAGTATTATCTAAATGTGAGTGACTGGTCACCCAGGGGATGATTAACCCAATATATCTAGTGAAATCATGACTTTTGATTTTGTAGGTATAAGGATTTCAGGAAAATATAGTCTTTCCTGACATAGGAAAACATGCCATGCCCACTCTAAATCTTCAAATGAGCTCCATCTCCAAGTAGTAGGTAAAAAATATAAAGTCCAAGTGATATTTCTAAAGATAAATTTTTTCAGGCACAGATAAATCTAATGAGAGATAGATTTTATTTTAAATAAAACATTTCCTCATTTTTGCAAATACAATTCCATATGTACCTTACTACTCTGAATTTTTATAAAATTAGATATGGGTGAACCTTGACAATGGGGTCTAAGGTGACACATTTTATATTTATTTCCCTTAGCATAAGTGGTAAAATAAGTCAGTATTGTTTCCTAATTTAGGTATACAAATGTAAATAAAATTTACAAAAGTTTTAAAAACAATTTTATTCTTAAAACTGTTAAATCAATACCTACTATTACTTTACAATTTTGCTTTTATTCTACATGTTTTTAAAATAGTTATATTTGCCGGGCGTGGTGGCGCACGCCTTTAATCCCAGCACTCGGGAGGCAGAGGTAGGAGGATCTCCATGAGTTCGAGGCCACCCTGAGACTACAGAGTGAATTCCAGGACAGCCTGGGCTAGAGTGAGACCCTACCTCGAAAAAACCAAAAAAATAATAATAATAATAATAATAATAAAATAGTTATATTTGTCTCCATAAAAGCAAAGTGCAGGGCTGGAGAGATGGCTTAGCGGCTAAGGTGCCTGCCTGCTAAGCCTAAGAATGCTGGTTCCAATGTCCAGTGGTTCCAATCTCCAGGTCCCACGTTTAGCCAGATGCAAAGTGAGGCAAGGGCGCAATGCTGCACTTGCCCACAAGGGGGCGTACGCATCTGGATTTCTTTCACAGCAGCTGAGAGACTGCTGTCACGCCCAATTCTGTCTCCCTCTCCCTCTCTGTCTATCTCTCTCTGTCTCTCTCTCCAAAACTAAATAAAAAATAATTTTAAAAAATTTAAAAGCAAAATGCATATCGTAGTTAAGTTTTTATTTCAGGGAAAAAATACCTGCTGAAAAGCAGCTGATGGGAGAATAGGGTTTATTTTGGCTTGCAGTGTTCAGGGAAAATGTCAATATGGCAGAGACAGGATGGTAGAGCAGAGGATAGACATCACATATGGCAAACAACAACAAAAGTGAGATAGCCTCCGGCAAAGGGAACTGGGCTATAACTCCCCTAATCCTGGCCCCAGCAATTCATCACCTCCAGCAAGGCTCCAACTCCTTACATGTCACCACTTGGGGACCAAACATTCAAAGCATATGAGTCTATGGGTGATTTCTTATCCATACCACCACAGTGACTCAATCTCTTCAATTCTTGCTCATAAAACATATAACTAAGATTATTCAGTGTTACAGCCTTAAGAGAATGTTAGCATTTTGAAATCCTTTATAAACTATTAAACAATTTTCGCTTAAAAGCAATTGGATTTAAAATAGGTAATTGGTTTTCAAATTTTGCATCTAAAATTGTTCATTACACTTCAGATTTGAAAATTAATATAAAAATAGAAATGAAGTTTCAAAGTCAATGCTTACTACGATATCTTACCATGCTTGTGTAATTTTAATATAAAATTAAGAACAGGAAAAATGAATAATGGGAGTGAAAATATTCTTTATTTTATTCATTTATATATATGTTTATTGTAAATTTACTAAATGCATAGATATATATTCTTCTGAATCAGGATACAGTAGCCGGAATTAGAAACAACATATTACATGTGTGTAAAATTTACATTAGAGCATGAGACAGACAAAATGGGTAAGCAAATATGATCTTATCAAGCATTGAAATGTTTTGTGGAATAAATATGGTATTATGATAAATAATGAACAAGAATGTAGGAAATTGGGCTGGAGAGATGGCTTAGTGGTTAAGGTGCCTACCTGCCAAACCTAAGAACGCCAGTTTGATTCTCCAGGCCCCACGTTTAGCCGGACGTAAAATGATGCAAGGTGCAATGCCTCACTTGCCCACAAGGGCACACACATCTGGAATTTGTTCAGAGATACTGAGAGGCCCTAGCGTGCCCATTCTCTATCTGTCTCTATCTGTCTCTCTCTGTCTCTCTCAAAAATAAAAATAAAAATAAATGTAGGAAATTATAGAGGCTTCATTGAACAAGTAGCACTAAAATCAGTATGATTGACATTTAACTAGCATCTGGAAATTCCCCAAACTTTCTGCAGTATTTACACAATCATGTCAAATCAAATCTATTTATATTTTTATAACACACTGAGTAATTTCAATTCTTTGCCCTAACATTTTTATAAAATTTAATGTTTTCCAGAACAAGTATGGAGAAAAATTATGTCCATAACAGCATGATATGATGCATTTAATAAAGCTGAGCAAATATACCCATGCTTAAGTAAAGTTACAATAACATGAGCACCAACATTGTCTAGGTATGTGTTAAAACTCAAATATTATTAGTTTATTTACATTTGCATTTATCAAACTGCTGAGCATTATTGACGTAATAATTCAGATTTTACCTGCTGCTTCCCTGGTGTGCTCACCAAGCCTTTCTTATAACAAGTGATTTACTTTGCATGTGTTGTTGACTATCTTACACTGTGTGGAAAGAAGAAAGGTCACATAGTTCATCATCTAAAGCTCCTACTGATGTGCTGCGAATGAACAATTTATGTTTGTTCTACAATAGAGCAAGAAGTTTAATAATTGTTTGGCATAACAATCAAAGAATCTTTCACAAGTAGATAACCTAGGAACATCTGAATAAGATCCCAGGTGTGGGCCTGGAGAGATGGCTTAGCAGTAAAGGCGTTTGCATGCAAAGCCAAAGGACCCAGGTTCAATTCTCCAGGACCCACATAAGCCAGATGCACAAGGGGGCTCAGGCATCTAGTTTGTTTGTAGTGGCTAGAGGCCGTGGCATGCCCGTTCTCTCCCCCTCCCTTCCCAAAAAAACTTCTTAATAACTTGTTGTGATACCTTAAAATGTAGCACTGTATAGGACCATTATATCACTAACTAAAATCACAACAAAAAATATTGGGATATATTTACCTACCTATTTATTCTTCCTGAACCAAAAAACTGATGTTTACTAATAAAAGATAAACAAAAGACAAAGGGAGAAAACGTTAACATAACAATTAATATGCACTAAATTAAAATATTACATTCTTATGTATTGCTGACAAAGATAGGTATAAATGAATATAATATTTCATAAAATGACTCTGAGATTATAAAATGAGACATGTATTTACTTGTTTTCTGCACAGAAGAAATGGGGTTACTATTATAAAAATGCATAATGTTATCTAATATTCATACAATTGGTATTATGCATTTACATAGCAGTTGTTATAATTAGCAACCTACTCTCATATTAAATAGATTAGAAATTATATGAAATTTTTTGAAAATAATCTAATACCCTATATTAATATTATAGTAATTACAATAAATAAAATAATACTGCAGATTAACAATCCATTAGTAGGAATAAACTATGCCCATGTGAGGAGAATATCATGGGTTAAGAAGTTAAGTTCTGTAGCTAGATTCCGGACTCTGTCACTTTCACATTATGTGACCTGGGCCAAGACTTCCCACCAATGCATATCTGTGCTGTTTTGAAAAAAATAAGTATGAAAATAATCATAATTCCTAAGGTTTTTGTGAGGGTGAAGTGGAACATTGCACATAGAACTTTCATAACAGTACTTAATAGTACTAAACATAACTGTAAATCATTAGTAATTGATTTTTAATACTTGCTCTACTGTAAGAATCAGAAGTTATCTTAATATGTGTTCACATAGTTAAATAATGTGCACCACATTTGCATGTGTTTTTTATAAAATGTATTATGGTAAATTACATGTAAGATTTGCCATTTAAGGAATTTTCAGTCCACCATTCAGTGGCATTGGTTATATGCATGAGGCTGTGTAGCCATTACGAACATCCACCTCCAAAACTTTTTAATTATTCTAAACCAAACTCCCATATACATTAAGCAATAACTCCCAGTTCTTTAGTTCTGCCAGCCTCTGGCAGCTAACAGTTTACTTTCTTGTTAAATGACTGATATTGCTCTTGGCACCATATACAATTGGGACTTTAATCTTTATGAAAAGCTTTCCTAATTAACAAGAATTTGTAATTTTTGTCTACTTTAATATTTTAAAATGATGTAATCTCATTTGATTAGCTTTGAAGGCTAAATAATAAATGGAATTGAGCAAGCAATCTCTAAGTTATGTATTCTAAGCATCTATTTTTATTCGGAGAATATTTTTTCCCGTAAATATCCTAAGTACTTTAATTTTATGGTGGGTTTTGTTAGGTTAGCCATAGTAGTAGTGCATTGATGGCTGTATTTTTAGGAAATATTATCTCCAAAAAATATTAGCACTTGATCTTTTTGGAAATTTTTTCAATGCTACTGAAGGTCAGAAAATTCCATTAGTGTATGAAAATTGATAGGAAACCAAAGACAAACTGGTGAATCATGATGAATGGATGGCTGATTCCTGTTGTCTTGACAATAATGCACAGTTAATGGATTTAGTTTAACACTATAATTAATTGTTATTTTGAAAATGTATGGTGTAGAAGTTTAGATAAAGGATAGAATGATGATTTACCTTTATCTCTTTGAATATTGATTTTAGACTCATATCTTACCTCTCATAATGATGATCAATAAAATAATATGGTATCTTGAAAGAAATAAGATTTTTATTGAAAACCTCATCCTGAGAACCCGGGAATATAAAGCGAATACATTCAAAAGGACAACCTTCAGAATAGAAACTAAGAAAACTAGGTCCATCTGCATGCTGTGCCCTCCAGTCCCACTGTAATCCCTGTGTAGTTGCCCCAAACTTCTCAACACAGGGAAGACTAATCTTAGATCAAGTCAGAACAACACTATATTGAAAGTTTGCTGCTAAGCAACACAAGGTATATGTGGAAGAGTGTTGCTAGGCAGCACACTTCATCTATGCCACCACTGTAAATATTTCAATTAGTGCATGTACAAGAAGGGTTTTAAAGAGTACAATCTCTTTGTGTGTGTCAGGTGCCTGCTCATTTGAGCATGTACATGCATTAATCTCTAACAGAGTATTTACATGTACAAGAAGGGTCACACAGAGGACAATCTTTTTGTGTGTGTGCTGTGTGGGAGTGCACATGCAAATGTCTGCATGTGTTTGTGGAGTCCACAGAGGACAACACTGTGTGTCATTCCTCAGGTGTCAATCACCTTTTATTGAGACAAGTTCTAACATTGGCTTGGAACTTGCCTAGTAGGATATATTTACCAATGAGCCTCAGGGATTGTCCCCGAGCCTACAACTACATACCATCCACTTTCCCAGATATTTTATGTGGGTTGAAAGGATTGAACTCATGTCCTGATGATAGCAAAAAAAAAAAAAAAAAAAAAAAAAAAAAAAAAAAAAAGACCTTTAACAACTGAGTTTTATTCACAGTCCAGCAGAATTAATGAAATTAAGATATTAGAAAATGGATATGTGCAGTATTTAGTAATTGGTAACAGAATTCCCTGCCTTCTGAAAAAAAGTCAGTGAACAGAACCAATACTTGAACAATAGATGCACTGAACTTTGCATCTGTAGAAAAAGTTCAAATGACCTCAGCAGCGAAATACCTCCTAGGTGAAGCAAGGCAGTGTCAATAGCAGGGGTTCAGCACGGGTTTTGATGGTACACAGGTTGCATCCTGGTAGCTTGCTAATGGCATTTGCTGAAAGAGCTAGGCTGAGTCGTCATTTTCTACACTTTGTTCACATTTCCTCTCATCAATTCACAAATACTTTCTATCATTGTACATGCAAATCCACAGATATCTCAAATAGCAAGAATTTTCCTTGTAAACAAAAGGCCAATTGATAAGCTAGTTTAGATGATTTCAAAGAAAGAATGCCTCAAATTAGATGAAATACAGGGAGTTCAAGTGATACAGGAATACTCATGTGATGTATTACAAATAATGAAAATTAACTGAAAGCATTTTTGAGAATTTATCTCAACTTAGTTGGAAATATTTTCAACACAGGAACCTGGAGAGAACATCATGAAGGCCAACTTTAATCTTGTCCTGCTTCTCTTTCTCTTTCTCTCTCTCTTTCTCTCTCTCTCCCTCTCCTCTCTATACTCACTTTCTCTTTTATATTATCTACCTTTTTCCTCCCCTCACCTTCCTAGGTGCAGATTTATAACACCCAGTGCCAGCACGGGGTTAACTTCCACAATGAGCTATTGATCTGAAACACCTACAAGATTTCCCAAAAAAGACAGTCTTCTGTCAGAGTTCTTGGTGACTCACCAAAGGTTAGACCCTACTGTCGAAGACAGCATACGTGTGTGAGACCAAACACAGAGAGACCTGGTCAGAATCTGGAAGAAGGTCAGTCCCCAGACAGTTAGCTAGTCTAGTAACAGAGGGTGCTACACGAGCAACTGGGTGAAAATGTCCGACATTGATACAAACTTGCAGTCTAAGATACCCAGCAGAAAACAACTTGACGTAATGCTCATACAAGTGCAGTAGTGGCAAACAGCCATGGTGAGTAACCAACTGCTCTTGATTTGGCTAATAGATACACTCAGTGGAAATGGAACTCATTGCTGGAACTGGGAAATAAGTCAAAACCATGTACAAAAAATGAGCTCTGTCTCCAAGATCAAGATACCACCCAATGTGGGCTAGAAGAGAGGCAACGCATATAAAATTCCCTCCAAAACATATATGGTCATCCCTTCTATCTAGTACTAACTTCTCTCTCCGTTGGAGAATTTGCTTAACTTTTTTCAGGTGGACAAAGAATCTGAAGGGAGGACCAGCTAACCACACCTCACCAGGGCCCCAGTTGAAACCATAGAACAACGCAGGGGAAAGGCAAGAATACAGTGTTCAAGGCGATCACGACACCAAAAAAAGGCTGAAGGAGATAAACACAGAGAACATCCAACTCCAACTAAGCCAGATATTCAGAGACACAGAGGCTCCCAAAACCTCATCACTGAAGCAGAACTAAAATGACCACTGTGGCTCAGGGAAACTCATGGAAGAGGGGGCAGAAAGATTGTTAGAGTCACAAGTTGGGGCATTATGCACAGAGACTGGGGCCAACCCCCCAGAACTCTTTTTTTTTTTCTGTTATTTATTTATTTATTTTATATTATTATTATTATTATTATTATTATTATTATTATTATTTTGTTTTTTTTATCAATATATATTTTTTATTTATATTATTCTGATTTTACATTCATAGTATTGGTTCCATTGTCCTCCTCCCCTTCCTCCCACTTTCAAAGGGGCCCTCATCAATGGGGAATGTTTATCATGCATTGTGAGTTTGCTCAAGAGTTCTGGTGGATAGGCCCCAGTCTCTGTGCATAATGCCCCAACTTGTGACTCTAACAATCTTTCCGCCCCTCTTCCATGAGTTTCCCTGAGCCACATTGGGGTCATTTTAGTTCTGCTTCCTTGATGAGGTTTTGGGAGCCTCTGTGTCTCTGGATATCTGGCTAATGACTGGAGTTGGATGTTCTCTGTATTTATCTCCTTCAGCCTTTTTCTGGTGTTGTGATCGCCTTGAGCGCTGTATTCTTGCCCTTCCCCTGCGTTGTTCTATGGTTTCAGCTGGTGAGGTGTGGTTAGCGATCCTCCCTTCAGGTTCATTGTCCACCTAAAAGAGATAAGCAAATTCTCCAACGGAGAGAGAAGTTAGTACTAGATAGAAGGGATAACCATATATGTTTTGAGGGAACTTTATATGCATTGGCTCTCTTCTAGCCTACTTTTGGTGGCCACTAGATCTTGGAGACTGAGCTCATTTTTGTACATGGCTTTGACTTATTTCCCAGTTCCAGCAATGAGTTCCACTCCACTGAGTGGATCTATTAGCCAAATCAAGAACAGTTGGTTACCCCCATGGCTGTTTGCCACTACTGCACTTGTATGAGCATTACGTCAGATGGTTTCCTGCTGGGTATCTTAGACTGCAAGTTGTTTGGACCAATGTCAGACATTTTCCCCAGTTGCTCATGTAGCACCCTCTGGTACTAGACTCGCTAACTGTCTGGGGACTGACCTTCTTCCAGATTCTGGCCAGGTCTCTGTGTTTGGTCTTACACACGTATGCTGTCTTCGACAGTAGGGTCTTACCATTAACCTTTGGTGGGTCACCAAGTACTCTGACAGAAGTCTGTCTTTTTTGGAAAACCTTGTAGGTGTTTCAGATCAACAGCTCATTGTGGAAGTTAACCCCTTGCTGGCACTGGGAGTTATAAGTCTGCACCTAGGAAGGTGAGGGAGGAAAAAGATATATAATGTAAAAGAGAAAGTGAGTATAGAGAGGAGAGAGAGAGAGAGAGAGGGAGGGAGAGAGAAGAGAAAGAGAAGCAGGACAAGATTAAAGTTGGCCTTCATCATGTTTTCTCCAGGTTCCTGTGGTTCGAGTATTCCCTCCGTAGGCCTGCTGAAGGATCACTGTTTTAGCCTGTTGTCCAGAGTAAAGGGTTTTGTATTATTTTTCCCTTTTGGGTCCCAATTTGTATCCCCCTTGTCCTCCCTCCCACCCTCTGATTCCCTCCCACCATTACCCTCCCTCCATCCCACCCTCCTTCGTGTCTCTCGTCCTCAGAGTGTTTATTAGGTTTGGCCACATGTCACGTGGAATCCGGTTAGGGGAGACAGATAAATGAGACCATGCGACGATTATCTTTTTGTGCTTGGGTGAGCTCACTGAGGATGATCTGTTCCATGTTTGACCATTTTTTTTCAAATTTCCTTATTTCATCTTTCCTTACTGCTATGTAGAATTCCATAGTATAGATATACCACATCTTTGTTATCCATTCATCTAGTGATGGACACCTGGGTTGATTCCAGCTCTTTGCTATTATGAATTGAGCAGCTATAAACATGGTTGAGCAAATGTTTCTGATCTGAGGCTTGGGGCCTTTAGGGTAAATGCCCAATAAGGGAATAACTGGATCCACTGGTAAGTCTATGGCCATCCTTTTCAATAGTCTCCATATAGCTGTCCATAGTGGTTAATTAACCTTACAATGCAGGACCCACATTCCCCATTGATGAGGGTCCCTTTGAAAGTGGGAAGACAGGGAGGAGGATAATGGAACCAATACTATGAATGTAAAATCAGAATAATATAAATAAAAAATATATATTTCAAATAAAAAAATGTCCAACTAATTAAATGTGCCAAAATATAATTTTTCATGTCTTCCAAAGTTCCAAGGATTAGGTAGTAAAATTGTATATAAATTCCAAGAGTTCTGTTTGGTAAACTGCAATATTAGGTAATTGCATAAGCATAACTTACTAAAACTAGCAATATTTTATTGAAACTTTAGTTTTCTTTTGTAGGAAACTCAAAGTTAGAATTTCTTCAATTTGCATTTGTTATAACTTTGTATTATTGTATCTTGATTAGGAATATTTACCATCATATCAACTCAACAGGCAATATTAGTATGAAAACCAAAAAAGATATAGAAAATAACCCAAGCTAAATTAATACATATCAAAAATACCTGAATACACAAAGAAAAATTTCTTTATATTGTTTCCTTTAATAAGATAATAGTTAAATCAAGATGATCACATCACTTCTGAATACACAGAGTCCATGAATAACACTTATTAAATACTAAAAACAATGAATTTTTTGGGGGGGAGGTTTCAAGGTAGGGTCTCACTCTGGCCATTATGTGATAAAGTTGATAGATAAAGTCCCTTCAAGTCTCAACGCTTTTACATCATGGAGAATAATTCTGTGTCTGGGGTTATCATTGTGTAAAAAAAAAATGCATATATTGGGTGGGGAGATGACTTAGTGGTGGAGGCACTTGCCTGTGAAGTCAAAGGACCTAGGTTTGATTCCCCAGGACCCATTTAAACCAGATGCACAAGGTGGAGCATGCATCTGGAGTTTGTTTGCAGGGACTAGAGACTTTAGCACACTCATACTCTATCTCTTTCCAATAACAATTAATTGATTAAAATTTGAAAATGCATATATTATGCAGCATGAATTTACAAGTGTTTAATATATTCTTTAATAATTTTAATTAAATAATTTATAAATAGTATATATTGATCAAGACACAAAATTTATACCCATTTTCAGGTATATGTATTATAAAGTGATTCTGAATTTCAATTTAGTTCACTGAAAACTTTAATGGATTTGAAGTTTTAAACGTGGTTGCCTGTAACTTTCATCCTACTTAAGTTGGAAATTAATTTTAATGTATTTTTTCTGTCTCACAAATGATTATAGGAAAAATATTACAAAGTGGATGGACTGTTCTTCATCATAACTTTAAGTTTTTTTTTTTTAATCTTAGTAAAGATGCATAAAATAGAAATGTAACTTCTTATTTATTTCATTTGTAAAGGTTTTCTAACTTGACCCTGAAGATTGCAAACTATTCATTTCATTAGTAGGCTCATACTCTCTCTATATAGTTGGTGAACTTTTGTCTTTTACTCAAGAAACTTGGATGGGGACTAAGTAGATCAGCCCAAGAGGTTTTCTCAGGAATCTCAATCTTATAGGAAGTGCATAGCCTCCTTGGAAAGAGGCAGTTGTCTTTTATAATGAGGGACTTTCTAGGAGTAATTTTGAGTAATATAGATTTTTATGTGACTTCTAATATGACCTACATATAAATTCTAATATGAGAAGCTTTTCTTCACTCAAAAAATGAGGAATTTACTGGCATCTTTTTTTTCATAATTCAGTAACAGTAGAAGTCCTTTCATAAAGAAAGTGAAACTTGCTTCAAAATGAAAAAAAATATTTTACTTATATCATGTTGCAGGATGAACATAAATAGCACTTTAGCTATCTTTTCATTTATTTATTTTATTTTTCTAATTTTTATCCAAACTTTATTTTATTGGAGATACTATTAAATGTTGAGATATTTTGTACAGTGTGTAGGAAATGGATTTTTTAAAATAGTCAAACATACGTTAAAATCTTTGCTTAAAATTATTTAATATTATATCCCAATTTCTTCTCTAATGAGTACATATTTATATCATAGGACTTCTCGATACCAGAAATTCTGAAATGAAAACACTAAGCACAAGTCTTAAGCACTCATGAAGCATAAGTCCACAACACATGTATCATAATCTTCATGATAAACTCTCATATTTTATTGATAGTAAAATAATAATTTGCCATTTAAGACAATATGTTACTTTGAGCTACATTTTTTTCATGCGGACAACAGGCAAAACCCATTACTTGTATTCTAATTCAAGACCAACTGGAGAAATGATAATGTAAAACTTAAAATAGTTTAAAATTGTGAGTTTTTTTTTAAATTTATTATAGCACACAGATTTTTATGATTACCAAATTCCAAAATCTCAATTTTATGTTCCGTATCACTTTATACTTTATTTTCAGAAGTATGTTGAATTTAAATGTAATTTATTATGATGAGTTTTCTCTGTAAAATTTTTATTTTCATGGATTTACTTATCACATATGAACTAAATATTATCCTTTAATGTATCTTCCCCTTATTTTCACTCATCTGATATTGGTCTAAAACCTACTAAATTTTGCAAGGTAAAGAATGATTTCCTACCATACAAACTTATAAAATGGTAATGGTATGTGGTAATGTGGAAATGGTAATGTTTTGTGGAGCATGGTGGCACACTTCTTTAACACCAGCACTCAAGAAGCAGAGGTCGGAGGATTGTTGTGAGTTCAAGGCCACCCTGAGACTACATAGTTAATTCCAGATCAGCATTGGCCATCCAAAACTTAGATAAGGCTCCAATTTGGCTATCTATGTGGGCTTCTGAAATCCCTTCTGGCTTCCATGGGCAAGAATTTTGTATTTCTTTCTTAAGTTCTCGGCATCCCCATTTCTGGAAAGCCTACTCAAGCCCCCTCGTAAGCATGAGCTCTATTTTCCTTCCTTCTCTTAGGTTCTATCTACATTCTAATAAAAATTTTTCTTAACCTTTTTTTTTTTTTTTTCCAGTATATGTATTTTATTTAGCAAATTCAGAAGACAACATACAAGAGTCAGAGACTCAGTAGAAGTTTTCTGTGGCCACTGGATTTTCATCCACTTTAACATCTGGGTTATTGCCAATCCAAGAGCCTAGAAAGGCTCTTTTACTCTCACAAATACTGTAAAATTTTCATCTCATATTAGTGCCTTTGCATATTGCAGTGATGCATTGGTAGAAAACACTGATTTCTCTGTCACTATTATTAGCAGGAGTATGTTTTATCTTTCAGTTAAACATAAAGTACTTTGTTATTACTTTTGGTTTGACTCAAAATGTCCCCATAGTGTCAGGTTTTGAATTCTCTGTAGCTAGGTTGTGACACAACTGTGGATGGGATGGTGCCTTTAAGAGGTAGATTCTTGCCAGTGTAAGTAGTTCACTGGGGGTGGGCCTCTGAAGGGTATACCTAGTTCTAGTTCAACCCAATCTCATCACTGAGCTCTGGGTAATGCAGTTTTCATAACTATGAACGGAGACTCTGAGTTCACAGTCTGACTGAGACCTTAATTACCTAACCACGACCACCAACAACCTCACTGAGGAGAGACATCAGGAAACGAGTGGAAATAAGACTACAAACTCTGCTAAAAATGTGTTCCTTAAGATTATTTCTGTCAGATATTTTGGTTATAGTTATAAGACAAGTACATGGCACAGAAAATTCATACCAGGAATAGGATTTCCAGGAGGAATGGGGGAGCTTTTGGAGCTGGAAACTATAGAAGCTCTAGAGTGTTCTGAATCCAACTTAATGGGTCATTCTGATGGGAATTCTGATAGAAATGCAGAGAATTCAGGTGGAAAAAATTCTATTGAAAGTTGGGTTAGAGGCTATTTATGTTACATTCTGGTAATATATATATATCTGGTTAAATTTTCCCTGTGTCTTGAATGTTTGAAAGATTGAATTCAAAAGTACTAGGCTTGGGCTGGAGAGATGTCTTAGGGATTAAGGCCCCTACCTCCTAAGCCTAAGAACACTGGTTCCAATCTCCAGCAGTTCCAATCTCCAGGTCCCACGTTTAGCCAGATGCAAAGTGATGCAAGGGCGCAATGCCACACTTGACCACAAGGGGGCTCACACATCTGTATTTTGTTCGCAGCAGCTGAGACACTGCTGGCATGCCCATCTCTGTCTTCTTCTCTCTCTCTCTCTCTCTCTCTCTCTCTCTCTCTCTCTCTCTGTCTCTCTCTGTGTCTCTCTCCAAAAAAATAAAAAAAAAATTTAAAAAGTACTAGGCTAATTCATTAGGCAAAAGAAATTTTAGAAAATGAACACAATTCAGGCTGTAGCCAGGCTATTGCTCACAACTTTTAAGCAGATTCATATGATGATTCAGAGAAAATAGCGGGACAGAAATATTGGGAAAATGTGGTTTTCCTATGAAACAATTATGAAGGCATAGAAAGTTGTACACAAAGAAAATGCCGAGAACAACCTGGATGTAGCTGCTAAAGGGATTTGTGCCATTAAACTGAAAGAATGGGGCTGTAGAGATGGCTAAGCAGTTAAGGGGATTGCCTGGGAAGGACCCAGGTTCAATTCTCCAGGACACATGTAAGCAAGATGCACGAGGATGCACATGAATCTGGAGTTCACTTGCAATAGCTGGAGGGTGCTCCAGTGCAACTCATTTGAACATATTTCATGCAAGAGAGTACCAGAAATAAATACTGAACAAAGAAAGCCTCAAGGATGCCCTGATGTGCTGCTTGCAGAAATATCACCCCAGTTTCAGCCAAAAGCTACCACACCTGTTGTCTCAGGGAACCCAGCTCAATCTTGAGTTAGCAATATAACTAGTGGTATGGGTTTTATACATGACCAGAATGAACAAACTGTGGGGTCCTAGTTTGTGTGGTAGAGTTGTATTCCCCGTGTGTGTGTGTGTGTGTGTGTGTGTGTGTGTGTGTGTGTGTGTGTTATTTCTGTGTGTGTGTTGGATAGGAGTAATGGTGAAAACTACCTTGTAGTAAATACCCCATGATGTTACCATTGTCAGCAGTGTGGGACATCACTGAAGGCACCAGTTGGAGCTGACCCAAAGGAGAAGGCACAATATTTGGCAGGGTCATAGGCATGTAGCTACCCAGTCATTTCAGAAATCAGATGATGTAACTGTATGCACACATGGCAGACATGGAAGCCACAGTATGTATTGTTTGCCTTGCTGGATTTCAGCACTATTCAGGCCAATCATTCTTCACCCCATATTATTATAGCCCATTATTCTGTGGTGGAATGGAAATGCATACTCTGTACATTTGAAGAATGTTAGGAATTCACAGCTGGGTATTTGCCTTGAGATTTAGTTGAGACATTTTGAAAAGTGTTATGATTGTTATGACCATGAAGTTTTATGATGCAGAAGTGAATGAAACTGCAGTGAGACTATGGGAGCCAAAAGGTGGATGTTTTGTTTTTGACCAAAAATATCCTCCACAGACTCATGTTTTGAATGCTTGGTATTCAAACCAGTGTTTGGTTCTATTGCAAAGCTGTGTCCTAACTGTTAGGTTTAGGTCAAATTTAACAAATTAATGAAGGTTATATGACTCCTGGTCCACCATGATGTAAGGATTCTCCTGTGCATTTTTATGGCTGGCTGGCTCACATCCCTCTTATGCTTTCCATGCCATTGTAGACTATGACCCCTGTGATGGTTAAGTTTGTGTCAACTTGATTTGTTTAGGAATCCACAGACATTCCTCATAAGTGTGTCTCTGAGGCTGCCTCTAGAAAGAATTAATTAAAGGAAGAATCCTTCCCCCAGGGGTAAGCCCTTCCCCCAGAGTGGGTGGCCCAGAGTGGGCGGCCCCTCTTGGAGGAGGGGGCTGGTTGATAAAAAGAAGCTCTGGGAAGAAAGGCTCTCTCTCTCCCACTTGGCTGCTGGTGCTGCTCAGCTGCTTGCCACTGGGTACTTGCTGCTTGGTGTTTTCCACTTGGTACTTGCTGCTTGGTGTTGCTGCTCTCCAGTGTGGACTGAAGACCAGGGTGGACTGAAGAGCAGCATCTCTCCAGGAAGCCTCCAGGCCTTCAGTGCCAGATTGGGACTGCTGAGGCCTCCAGCCTCGTGGACTGAGCAGCTACCGGGTATCTTGACTCTCGGACCTACAACCTGCTATTGCTGGACTGTGTAAACTAATCCAATAAATCCCCTTTTAATACAATTCATTCTATCCATTCTGTTCCTCTAGAGAACCCTGACTAATACAACCCCCCTAAATCATGAGCCAAAATAAAACCTTTGTTCCTCATTTTGTTTGTCACCAATATTTTGGTCACACTCATGAGAAAATTCATACAAGGATCCTGGAAATATTTTCTCATGTTAGATTGTAGAAAAGAAAGTTATTTATTCTGAACCTTCTACATGTCAGACACTATGATATTCCTTGTAATGAGTGAACCCTTAAAGCTTGCAGAGATTACCACATCTTGTAATTTATGTAAAGCAACTTGATAAAAATAAGCCAATAAACAATAGGCATTTTTGAATGGATAGTGAACTTTTGCCTGTCCTTTAGGCTGCCATATGTAGTATTGATTTTTTTTTTTTCTCCTTTTCACTATTCTGTAACCTTGGTCACGTCTTCATTTTCCACACAATTTCAGAGTCTTCAAATTATACTTCAATAATGTGTAAAAATTCTCACATTTAATTAAAACTAAACAAAATTAACACTAAAATGATTCTTTAAAATTATATATATTATATTACTTGGCAAAGTTTAATGACATAAGTGTGCCATTATAAGATGCATTGTTTCAGTTGCTGATTGTTGGCTGTCTTTTTCACAGGGGGAGAAAATCTATATATTTGCTTTTCCATACTATTGGCCATCTACCCTTTGGTATTCAGTGGGTATTTCATTGCCATTAACTATTCAATTAGACATCTCAAATGAAGTGAAATTAAATGAAGGACAAGAAATTTCAAAGCACTGGATACTTTGTAGAAAGTAATATAGAAAGTGATGAAGACAAATGAATTTGACCAAAGTATATAATTCAGTTTTGAATTTTGGAGCTTGGAAGCCTACTTTTTCTTAATATTCAAGGCATTAAACTCTAAAATTATAAGAATAATTATTTTAGACAAATAAATTTTCTATTTAATTGGGTATTAAAGAGACTTATATTCTAAGATAATCTATACTGAAAGCATTGATTCCCTTTCATGATATATACCTGCATGGTAGTACTTTACCACAAGTTAAATATGAATATTAACTTTGACAAATAATGTTTAAGATTTTGTGACAACCTGATGATTTTCATGAAGTTTCCATGTATATTTGTTGAAATCTTACATTTTATAGCATAAATGTATTATTTAGAAAAGATGAAGGTTTGATTTCATGTTTTGAAAAAGTTAGATTATAAGGTTTCAGTGAAGGTTATGAAAATCTGCTTTTAAATCTATTAATTGCAGTTATTTGTGTCATTTTCCTCATTGATGAATATATTTGCATTGATTACAATCAAATCTTATGAATAAAGAAACAAAATTATGTAGCTTTGTATAATTGTGTTCAGATTTTAAAAGAGACAAACTTGGCCGATGAACCTTTCAATTACAAACATTCACTCAGTAAATACATGCAAGTCAGAAATTATGCTTTTTATTTAAATTATAGTATAATTATTATTGAAAGTTCTTTGTTTAGCAAAAAAAAAAAAAAAAAAGAAAAAAAGATAGCATATTCAAGGACACGTTTGCTTTTTTAAGTTTTTGCCATAAGGTACACAGACAAAATGGGATGAAAACTAGACTAAATATGTGAGGCATGAGGTAGCTTCAAACTATTCTAAGGTATAGAATCCTGTTGCAATTTCCAAAAGTCACTGTTATTTTCACATTTTCTTTTAAAATTTCATAAAATTAATTTTTCTTAGCTTCATAAAAACAGAATAAAGAAAGGCAAAACTGTTCAATGAATACCTTAGAAAATACCAAACAAGAAAAAAATTACAAATTTGTTCTCAATAGATTTAAAATATATATTAAAATATATAAAACTTAATTTTAAAATGTTTTCAATATATTAATAACTTACAAAACTCTCTTATTATCTAGCCACCTAAACATTGAATATCTAGTGGATTCTTTTTCTTGTGTGTGTTTTCCACACTATTAACTTTGATATTTCCAAAGTACATGTTGCTTTCTTCTAAGTTAGATTCATCCTCCATCTTATTTCCTGATCCTAGAGACTTTCAGCTACAAAGCCAAAACAATGAAATTACTCTTTACCCTGGGACTATGAAAGATCTTTGGATTTACCTACCAAACATGATCATGACTACTTTATGTTTATTGATAGAGGGTGGATACTTCTGTGTGAAAAGCAAAGGCCCTTATTAACCAAAACAAATAGGTTTCTGTCCCCCCTTAGTCCATGGGACATTGTAGCTCAGCCTAATGCACCCCTGAAAACCTGGGTAGCATCAGAACAGAGACACAAGTTTCGTATATGTACTAACTACATTTTAATGAGTGGTAAGCAACCCTGTTCTTTGTTGTGGAGGAATCTGACATGTTCCATTTTACAAACACTTTCCTGAGTAGGCAAGGTTTACATACCTCTCCCTAAAGCCACCATTCACAAACAGTCAGGTACTAGCTATATTAGTAACCTTTCATATTGATTTGACAAATGACTTTCAAAAGCAACATATGGGGCTGGAGAGATGGCTCAGTGGTTAAGTTGCTTGCCTGCAAAGCCTAAAAATCTGGGTTCAGATCCCCAGTACACAAGTAAAGCCAGATACACAAAGTGGTGCATGCATCTAGGGTTTGTTTGCGGCAGGAAGAGGTTCTTGCATGCCCATTTTCTCTCTTGTCTCTGCAATTTATGGAAATTAGGGTATGTTTCAGTTTTCATATCGAGAGTACAGGTTCCATATGGCAAGAATAGGCAAGAGAACTAAGAGTGGTTCAGTTGAGTCCACAGTCAGAAAGCCAAGAGTCATGAGTGCGCCACTACCTTTTTCCTTTTTATACAGTCCAGGCCTCCATCCCATGGAATCATCCCACTCTATGTAATGTGCGTCTTCCCACCTCAATTATCCTCACTCAGAAAAATTCCTCACAGACATGCCTTCATGACTGGTATTTATTTCCATAGTAATTGGAAATCCTGTCAAATTGATAACCAAGATTAACCATCACACAATCTCTGGATGACAGCAACACCCAAATAGCTTTTATATTAATAAATTATTTTAAATCCTCTCCTTTCCTCATTCCATTTAGATTATGGAAACCAACCCTTATCAGTTTCCTTCACTCTCAATCCTCATATCTCCATTGATAATCATATCTAGGACCAAGCTATCCTTATATTATTCCAAATTCAATTTCTTTGGTTGTTCTCCTTGAACAATACTTCACATCAACAGAAATTGATACTCCAATGATCTGGCCTTGTTTACAGTTCTTGGGTACTTTATACATTCCTTTGCCTTTATAAGCCCCTTTTTATTCATGAATAATTCACACAAATAAATTTCTCTTACCTTCTACTATGAACTCCTAAACAAGCAAATTTAGATTTCTGTCTTTTATTTTTATTTCCATTTCCTTAAGAGTACTCAATCAATTTATATTTGATAACTTCTTGTTCATACTTCTTTATTTCCTCAAGACCCACCTTCAAGGCTTGTCTATGAGGCAGTCATATCGATCTGTAAATCTTGGTAGGCTGCCACCTTTATGTCTGATTACACCCTGAAACTTCTACTTCAGAGAATTACTTCATTTTCTGAAACAGGATACTTTTTGTGACCACAGTCTATGATTTTTTGTGACACACTTTCAGCAAATATGATCAGTGTTGTCACTACTTAATATTAATGCAGATAATTAAGAAAATAAATCACAGAGTACTTGTATCTTTCATGGATTCTTATGTTTGGAGTGAAAAATTAAAGGAAATGACCACGCTTTGATTTTTCTTTCACTTCATCTGTTAAGATAGTATGTAACTGACATAGTCACTCCTCACTAGAACTTTTTTTTTTTTTCACTTGTGAATTCACATACTTACTGAATGCTATTTCAATGTTAATGCAATTTGTGGCACTTTCCCAGTCAATTATAGAACAGCTAAATAATGGAGACACAGGATGCACATTTACCTGTTGAGTCCAATGGAGCTTCTTACCTAAGCCATCATTGAGAACCAGTGTGCTTTGCCCAGCCTACTTAGTGACAGGTTTAGTTTGTTGTTGTTTATTTTTGTTTGCTATATTTTGCTTTGTTGCATCTGTGTAGTGTTTTTGGACATCCCATTGTTAATCACAACATTAAAAAATTAGTGTTTAAAGTATCTGTAGAATTTCTCATTTGCATGGAGGCTTTGATGTTCATTACAGAGAAAATTCTTATATCAGGTGACTTCCCTTTAAGCACAGTGTTTCCTTCAGGTATAATACTCTTGGCAGTAAGGTCATTGTTAGTGAATCAATAATAAATATCACAAATGAGAATCTTTTTTATGTTTTGTCTTCGTTTTCTCATTTTTTTGTTTTGTTTTTTGAGGCAAGGTCTTCCTCTAGCCCACCCTGACCTGGAATTCACAGTGATTCTCCAACTTTCAGCCTCCTGAGTGCAGGGATTCAAGGAGTGCACCACCCTCCCCAGCTCAGATGAGAATTTCAAACAAAACCACAGATAATACAAGTTTCTGTATTCATTGGATGATGAGAATGCTATAACCAGAGGCTTGTCATTGTTTTTTAACTTAGGACAGTGATTTAGTGTTTGCTAATTTAGTTTTTAACTGACTTCATAGTACATACTGTACTACTGTAAATTCAGAGAATTGACTATAATTAGTTACCCACAAATATTATACAATCAATAGCTGAATGAAAGGAACAAATAAAATAAATGAAGAATTACAAAACTTTTGTTGTTGAAATTGAATTATGAACTCAGTTCTAGATTTTCTTGAAGGGACTGAGCAAGGGTCAAAACACAAGTTTTATAATCGATTCATGATGAATATACCTAATGCAAAATACAGAGCCATCGTAAAAGCCAGCAAAACTATTGGTAGTCAATGATATGGAATTTAATAGGAATGCTGAACTCACCACTCAATGTCTGTCTATATATCAAATATTTAAGAATATAAATATGTTGGTGCTTTTAAAAATGTTTTCTTCAAAACTTAATTTTACTTAATCATTAAAATTATAAGGAACATGTATGATATCATATATTACAATTTTTCATAAGACCAAAATGAAGAGACCAGAAGACACAGAATGTAATTTTGGGTTAGCTTTACTGATATTTTAAAAATGAAAGCCCAGATAAACTGACAGTGTTGTAGGGCTATACCATTTTAAAGAAAATGCCAAATGAGGAGATCCAATTAACTATTAATTGAACTTCTTTTCTAGGTGGATGGTTGTCTCTTCTAACTGGATATAAGTCTTTGATGGTATTTATTTAACACCACTGTTTTTCATGATTGCATTTCTCATCTCTGTTTATACAGAACTAAGCCCTACATGAAACATTCTAAGTGGCAAAAATGAAAAATTAACCTATTTTTAGAACAGCCCAGAGCATACTTAGTATGTACAGAGTAATAATGTGGTTCCTTTAGAATCAACATTGTCTTAACTATATATTTTTTAAGTTAATGCATTAATGATAAAAATGAAGCTTTAAAGAATACGTAAAAAATCATGGGCTGAAGAGATGATTGCATAGCAGTTAAAACATTTGCCTGCAAAACCAAAAGACCCAGGTTTGATTCACCAGGACCTACATAAGCCAGATGTACAAGATAACACACAAGTCTGGAGTTTCTTTGCAATGTCTGAAAGCACTGGCATGCCCTTTCCTGCTCTCTCTCTCTTTCTCTCTCTCTCTAGCTCCCTTTCTCTTTGTCTCTTTCTCTCTCAACTAAATAAAATCATCACTTTATGTTAATATTTCAGCAGAAGACATAGATGTGTCTTGCCTGGCTGAAAACAAATTTACCATTATGAATTCTGTCCTGTATTGATTCAAATTATAAAGTAAGGAAAATCATGGTTGATAATTTTGTTGGATCATAACACAAAAACATAATGAAATGCACTATATGTACTTGCAGTCAAATCTGTCAAGGTTATCTAATTTTCCACTGATCACAGGGCCTTTGATATTACATTTTATTGCACTATCAATACCATTCATGTTTCGCTTCAAAGTTAGTCCAACCCTGAAAATATTTCACTTGCCCTCCCACTTCCAGGCCTCCTGTTGGACTATTTTAAACTTCTAAGTCTCTTTAACAAAGTTAAAACTTTAAAGCAGTCTGACTGGCTCTGAGGTCATGCTGAGAGTAGAGAAGGAATACATCACTTACTTTAAAATTCAACCTCTTGAGGGGCATGCTTGGGAATCTTTAAAGAAACGTCAGGTTCTCTATCCTCAGACTAACACCATATTTTATTTCAGAGGAGTCCAGCCATTTCATAAAAGATAGGAATCCTTTGGACTACTTGGGCATGCTCTTTAAACAGTTGGATCATTTATGTTTTTGAACTACAGATTATTTCTACCTCCAGAGATACTAAGTAACTCTTACAGTGAAATTCTTCCTCCTTTCAAAAATGTAATTCTTTAGGAAATTACAAACAGTACCAAAACACACATAATATACAAGATATAGGACTATACATATGATAAATTGATAAATATTCCTACAACTTAGTAGTGTTCCTGATGGTTGTATACTATAATTCTTTTTTAACTTACCTAAGATATTAAAATGTATTCTTTTCTGTCTTATTTTTATTACTTTTTTTTTTTTTTGTAGAACTTGGGTTATACCTGAGCCTCACAATGATAAACAAGTGAGAACCTCAGACCTATATTTCCAGACCTCTTTTTTACTATTTTCTTTTGAGACAGGGACTCACAGAGTTGTCAACAATGGAATCAAACTTTCTCGGTAGCCTAAAGAGGCCCTGGGCTTGTGATCCTCCTCCTGCAACCTCCCAAGTAGCTGGAATTTCAGGTCTATGCAACCGGACTGGTTTTTAAGATGTATTGCCCCCCAGAATCCACTCAGAAGTCAAGACATCAGATGTCTATGAATGTATAAATTACTTTTCCATTGTTGTGAACAAATTATTAAGGGAAAGAAAGAGATAATTTTGACTACAATTTTCATTGGAAGTTTCATGGGGGCATGGCAGAAGAAGAATTAAGCACAAAGGCACCTATCAGTGGGATGGAGGCAAAAAAAGAATAAACAGGAAATTGGGAAGGCTTATAAAAACTCAAAACCTATCCGTAGTAACAAAGTAACTCAATCACATTCCCAAAACTTAAAAGTTCAAGAACCAACCTTCTCAAATAGTGCTACCTACTGGGGTCCAAGTGTGCAAAAACTAAAACCTTCTGTCCCTGGCCCCTATGGGTTCCATGGTTATCTCATATGCAAAACTCATTCAGTCCAACTTCAAACATCCTTATGTAATTTTCCAGTTTTCACACTGCTCCAAAGCTCAGTATCTTCTGTAACTCAAAGCTGTCTCTTAACTGGGACCCACTGTGAAATAAAAATAAAGAAATTATATCCTTCTAACCTACAGCAGTACACAATAAACATTCTCATTCACTGTCATTCCTTAACAATGGAATGGGGACATAGGATGGAAATATTGGTCCAAAGCAGATTAAACCCAAGCAGGGAAACACCAAATTTCAGTTTTAGTTATCTGTCCCTCTGATGTCATCATCTGGGTTACAAACAGCTAGTGTAGCTCTGTCCCTGCAGCTCTGATTACTATTGTACACATAGCCACTCCCTTGGGCCCACTTATAGTCTGAACCTACAGCTTTTCTGAGCAGATGCCCATGGTTGCTGGGATCTCTATTGACAATTGGAGGCTCACCTTCATAGCATCACCTAGTGATGCCCGAGGGTCTGTTTGCAGTGATTCTGACTCTCCAATATATTTTTAGGCCTCTTTAGAAGAACTGAGGTAGAATATTTGTGATGTCATCAATCTTGCAATTTTCAAGCCTCCAAAACCATTCACCATGAGGAAGATGCTGCCAAAATCTGTGGACAGCTCTGGATAGTGTCTGGCCCTTTTGAATCTCAATGCATTACCTGCCATGTGCTGACCATGGGTGATAAAGAACATCTTTAGCATTCTCCCTTCAATCTTTCTCCCCTTAAATTAATTTTAATTTTCTAGGCCAGAGGTCTCAATGGATGGAGCCTTCTCTCAGGACATCTCTCCAGTTGCCCCAGTGCATAACAGATTTCTCCTCTACAGTTGTGCTAACTTCTTGAAATATTCACAGCTTCTTTTTAGCTGTAATATCCTTGCTTGGAACTATAGATTATCTCACTTTCCTATCCTTGAAAAACCCCATTTTTCATTTTGTTCTGTTCTGCTTGTTGATTTATCTCAGTGCAGAGCTAAATAACAGCAGTTCACCAAAAGTGATAGCCCAGACTCAAATTTCTTCCTTGAAATTTCCACAGCCAAATTCATTAGTCCATTGCATATAAATTCAAGTTCTCAGGACATGGATGGGAATAAAGCCAAATTATTTGCCTCAATATAATATAAAGAGCCTCCAGCCCAGTTTCCTATGTAGTCCTTGTTCCTTTCTGAAACCTCATGAGCAGAGACTCTATTAATCATATGTTGCTCAGGATTATGGTCCCAGAAGAATACTTCATTAATCTCTGCTTATATCTTTTTAGGGATTTTGCAGTCTAAAGTTCCAACCCCTTCCACATTGCTCCTGCAAAGCAGTTGCAAAAACCTATGAATCAGCTAGTCTGGTTTACTATAGCAATGGCTCTACTTCCCAGACCAATTTTCTGTGTTAGATTTTGCTGCTGTGGTGGTTTGAATCAGATGTCCCCCATATAACCACGTGTTTTGAATGCTAACTTCCAAGATGCTGTCACTTTGGGAGATGGAGCCTTACTGGAATTGGGTTTTGAGGTGTTATCACCAACACCATCTTGCCAGAGGTTGAATCTCTTTCCTGCTGTGGTAGAAGTGATTCTAGCCTCTGGTCATGCCATGTTTTCTGCTGGCATCATGAAGTTTCCCCTTGATACTTCAGGCCAAAATAAAATCTTCCTATACATCTGCTTCTTTTGGTTGTGAGTTTTGTCCCACTAATACAAAGTTAACTATAATAGAAAATTAGTATGTGCGGAATGGGACCATTGCTGCTAAATCCTAGACATGTACTTTTGATGCTTTGTAATTGGTTTATGGGAAGAATGTGGAAGGATTTGAAACCTTTGACTTTCATCCCTTGAAGTGCTATTAATAGAGCTTTGTAGACCATTCTGTTCAGAGTTGAAAAACTTAAATGCAGTAAGAACTGAAGACTGTAAGGTTCTGCATATGTTGGGAAAATGAGCTTTGTCCAGACTGGGTAGAGGTATGAGAGGCTGGATATGTTTTTTTATTTTATTTTATTTTATTTTTTTTTTCTGTGTTCTGAGAATTTAAGCAAGCTAAGTTAAATAGTACTCATGGAACATAGATATGAAGGATATGGCACAGAAAGAAATGAAAGCTGGGCTGGAGAGATGGCTTAGGGGTTAAGGCGCCTGCCTCCTAAGCCTAAGAACACTAGTTCCAATCTCCAGGTCCCATATTTAGCCAGATGCAAAGTGAAGCAAGGGCGCAATGCAGCACTTGACCACAAGGGGGCGCACACATCTGGATTTCGTTTGCAGCAGCTGAGACACTGCTGGAGCGCCCATCTCTGTCTTCCTCTCTCTCTCTCTCTCTCTCTCTCTCTCTCTCTCTGTGTCTCTCTCCAAAATAAATAAATAAATAAATAAATAAATAAATAAATAAATAAATAAATAAAAAGTTAAAAAAAAAAAAAAAGAAACAAAAGCTTCTGGAAGGAGACAGCAGTCTGTTTAAGCTGCAATTATTGAGAGATTACCACCATTGAGATTCAGCAATTTGTTCTGTACTGAGACAGTAGAAAGAATGCTGTGGGAGATTTCCTATCCTTCAAAGTTGGCTTTATTTTCCCTGGATTAACAATTTTGGTAGACCATTGACATTGTGAAAGCATAAAAAAATGCAGGAAGAAAGCCAGGTGTGGTGGCAAACATCTTTAATCCCAGATCTTGGGAGACAGAAGAAGGAGGATTACCATGAGTTTCAGGCCACCTGGAGACTACATAGTAAATTCCAGGTCAGCTGGCAGAGTGAGACCCTACCTCGAAAAACAAACAAACAAACAAACAAACAAACAAACAAAAAAAATTCAAGAAGAAAGGATCATTGGATTTGTAAGATGACTTTTTTTTTTTTTTTTTTTTGAAATGGCTACTGGGAAATGTGAAGCAGGTGGAGTCCATACATGGGGATGCAATGGAGCAATGAGGATGAACCGTGGGCAGTAGGGGCTACGCAGGAATTAGGAGATGCCGAGACCACCGAGAGCTGTGTAGGAGATCTGCTGGCTCAGAATGGAGCTTTTTTATCAGGCTGCAGGTAGCCCAGCTGGAGCAGCAGAAGTGGAACCACAGAGACTTTTCATTCCTCACAAAAAGCTTCAGAACTTAATTATTTGCCCAGCTTGTTTTAGGTATTATATTGGTTCAATATTTCCTTGAAATACCTTCTTTTGAAGTTGTAATGTTACTCTGTGCCACTTTGTGTACGTAACTTGTGTTTTGGTTTAATAGGCTCAGCATTAAGAGAGTGTAGACTATGGTGATATTTAAACAGTATTGGTATTGATGAAATCTATTGGAAATTTAAAGTTGGACTGAATGCATGTTTACATCTTGAGATGGTTGTGAAGTTAAGGGAAGCAATGGCAGAATATGATTTGCATCAGTTATCTCTCGTGATATCATGAATATTTGGTCCTAAGCTGATGACAATTTTAGACATCGATCTTTCCTGAAGGAAATATGCTGGGGGGAGGGGTGGTTAGGGGTGCTGTAGCCAGTTCAGTCTTACCAAAACTCAGCTTTCTTCTGTGGTAGATGTTATAACCAGACCCTGCTCATGTCTTGGTTTCCCATAACAACATTGAACTTCCTCTTGAAAGTAGACTTCAAAAATCAAAACTTTCCCCTCATGGCAGATGTTTTTCCTTGTGTGTTTTGGTACAGCAATGGGAAGTATAGCAGTTTGAATATATGTCCTCCAATAGACTCAGTTATTTGTTTGTTTGTTTGTGCATTTGACAGAGGGAGGGAGAGAGAGACAATAGGTGTGCCAGGGCCTCTAGCCACTGCAAATGAACTCCAGACCAGTGTGCCCCCTTGTGCATCTGGCTTACATGGGTCTTGGGTAATCAAACCTGGGTCTTTGGCTTTGCAGGCAAATGCCTTAACTGCTAAGCTATCTCTCCATCCTAACTCAGGTATTTTATTAGTTTGACTCCAGATGCCTGGCTGGAGGAGGTGTCACTGGGGGAGGATCCTGGGGTCCAGTCCTGAGGTGTGTTTGGGGTGGATCTGGTTTCTAGCTGAAAGGTATGCAGAGACATTTGAGCTCTGCCTTGGTCCCTGCTGTTTTGCTGATTTTGTGCTCGCAAGTGTTGCTGGCTGATGTGTGTGTGTGTGTGTGTGTGTTTTTTTTTGGTTGTTGTTGTTTGTTTGTTTGTTTTGTTTTGTTTATTGACAACTTCCATAATTGTAGACAATAATCCATGGTAGTTCCCTTCCATCCTCTCACTTTTCCCTTTGAAATTCCAGTCTCTATCACACCCCTTACCACTCTCAATCAGTCTGTCTTTTATTTTGGTGTCACTCATCTTTTCCTCCTATTATGATGGTCTTGTGTAGGTATTGTCAGGCCCTGTGAGGTCATGGAGGCCATTTTGTGTCTGGAGGAGCACATTGCAAGGGGTCCTACCCTTCCTTTGGCTCTTGTATTCTTTCTGCCACCCCTTCCACAATGGACCCTGAACCTTGGCAGGTGTGATAGTGCTATTTCTGTGCTAAGCACTCCTTTGTCACTTCTCAGAACCATGGTGCCTTCTGTGTTATCCCGAGGTCACTGCCATCTGAAAAGAGAAGTTTCTCTAACCAAAAGTTAGAGTAGTGTTAATATATGGGTATGAACATTAAGAAAAGTGCTTACCAGGCAGTTTGGTGAACATAGTATATACATTTAGCCAGACACCAGCAGACGTTACACCCCTAGGGCTCATGACTGAGGTTTCTTTCTGCTCAGATCTGTGAAAGGGGGCAGCCTCTTTTGACATTACATAACTTCTTCTGGATCTGTGAGCTTCAAATAAATCACTTTCTTCCATAAACTTTCTTCCATAAACTGTGTGAAGTTCATGCCAGCAATGTGGCAGTGACTATAACCGGAAGGTAATTAAAACGGTTGCTAGGAGCAAATACCTGACAAGAAAAACTTACATAAAAAGGGTTTATTTTGACTTAGAGTTTGGAAAGGACTTTCTGTAGCAGTTAAGTGATGGAGGCAAAAGCTTGAAGCAGAGCTAACAACATTGGCAGGGAGGAAGCAAAAAGAGCAAAGATCATGTGGGGCCAGGCTATCAAACCTCTCGTTCTACTCCTCAAAGACTCACTTCCTTCAGCAAGAGTCTACCTTTGAAAAATTTCACAACCTTCCCATACAGCACCACCAGATGTTGTGGAACAAGTTCTCAACCACATGAGTCTATAGGGGACATTTTGTATCCAAATCACAAGTATAAACATATAATATATGCATATATAATATTTCTTAAATATTTCAGGGCACATTCTTATTTTATTTATGTGGAAATATTTTTCACCTTTATACATATATCATGGTTGATACAGCTTTATTTGGAAAAAAATTCACTGAAATCCATCTTATTTTGAAGATAAGTAAAAGTCTTTTTGAGATGGGAAAATAAGAATATTAAAATTGAGTCAACAAATGGCATATCTACTTAAAATATCAAAAAATTTCTATAGAGCTATAATAATAATAAGAACATGATAATGAAAGAATGAAGAGTTCATAAAACAGTTCTTACATCTCATATCTTGGTTCTAGTATAATCATGAATTTAATAGATGACAAATATCACTGCTAAAAGGTAGTAAGGAGAACATAAAAATAGCTCAGGGGAAATTATATACTAGAAAACTTTGCAAATAATATGCCTTGTTTCAATATTTCACTGGTTACCAAAAATTATTTTAGTTATGTTGAAATTAAAATGTTTAATTCTAAGTGATGACTCTATAAGAGTAATTCAAACACAAATAAGAAATATTCTCTACTGAATGGTTATTTACATGTGAGTTTCATTTAACCTATGAGAGAGGTAGTAGTAAGATTTACAGCTATAGTTTTAACATGTAAACCTTAAATAATATAGAAATGAATTATAATCCAATATTAAGTAACATGCTATTAAAATTAAGGCACAAATAAACTAGGAAAAGTTTCCAATTATATAATATTTAATGAAGGCATCAGAATATCATGAGTGAAAACTAAAAGACAGAAGATTAGTGGAATACTTAATATTTTCTTGTACAATAAATATGTGTTGAGAGAATAAAAGGAAGCAGGTCCAAATATTTTCAAAGATCATTTTTAATTATTTTATTACAATTGATTTTAGTGAGTACATATTTTTCTAATTTCTAAATAATGCAAAGTGACATTTTCCCTTTATAATTATAGTATAAGACTCATTTATAGACCATTATAATCAAGTTATTAATTCTATTTTTACCTATATTCAAATCACAATTCAAACATTTCTTACAAAATACTATGCTGTAAAAAAGTCTAAAATCACATGTATTAATGTTGCTATGAACATATGAATTTAGATAAATTCTTGTTGGTAAATATGAAAACTACTCAAGATTATATGAATTTAAACTTAAAACAAAGAATGAAGTTTTTTGAAGACCAAATAGAGAACTTCACTCTACTTGGCTGAAAATTGAAAAACAGTGAGTGGTTAAATTGTTGCAGTAAGCATCAGGAATACCTTAGCAATCCTTGGCTTGCGAAATAAAAACAACTGTTTCCTTGCAATGCATCTCGAATCCTGTTGGAAACCTGGGTTCTTCACCTGTGTCAAAGTACATTAATATATTAGTGCAAAGAATGGAAATAATTTACTTTTTTGGCAACCTATTTACAATTCTCATTTATATTAAAACATGTTTCTAAACATGTCATGGATCAGGAGATGATGACTGGTTTTGGGTGCATGAGCAGTAAGGCAAACTGTTTTCAGTGAGTGAAATTTCAAGGAAGATCTCTCACCATCTTACACTTATGAAAGACTGAGTGTACATAAGATTAAAATTAGAAACATCATGGGAAGGCACACGTTCAAGAAAGTAATGCCTACATGCTTGTCAATCAAAACAGAGAACTATGTACCTTAGTAACCAACTCATCTTTCCAGGCCCCATAAGAAGGTCTCAACTTTGGTTTGCTGGGTGTGGTTGTCTAGCTCACGGAGTCTACTGCTCCCTTTTCTACGTTTGCTTAGCTCTTGAATAAAATTCTCTGCTGCTTTCCTATATGTTTATGCTATTTAAATTATTTGAATAAGGTGCTGATAACCTGCAAACACCCAGTCAGACACCAGCAGTAATGAATCAATTTATCTACAATAACACGATTTGCAAGTTATGTGACTGGGGATTGAATTATGTTTTAAAACTGTGAATCCTATAGTCCATCATTCACAATTAAAATCAAATTGTTAAACCATTCATTAAGCAATTTTTGTGTCTAATAAGGATGATACAAATGAATAATATTGTTTTCAGCATGAAATAGTTTTGAAAACTAATAAGTAGGTAAAATATTGTTTCAAAGGTATACTTTCAATGAAAGGAACTTTCATTTCCTTAAAGAAGCACTATTTTGAAAGTAGATATTGTATAGGTCAAGAAAGGAAATAGTAACAGAATATTTATTAAAGAGATTAAAAGTAAAATAGACATGGATTACCCTAAAACTTTAATTTTGGTCTTCAACAAATCAACCAGGTAAAATTTATTACAAACAATGGTTTGTTTTGAGATGAAAATATTAGAAAACTGTGTCTGATTCAATTAAATCATTATCCTATTTAAACTGTACAGTATTTATCATTTCCTTTGCAGTTTACAAATACTTTGGTACAGTTTTTTTTTTAACCTTTAAAATCAAAAATTGTAATATTATATACATTATTATGTAATATAATTAGAATTAATTAAAATCCTCATATTGAATTATTGGCATAATGTCTTGATGTAACAATATATAATTTCCTAATATAAAGTAGATTCTAGTGTTTATAACATAAAATTCAACATAAAATAGGCATTTATAATTTTTTTTAATATTTCATTTGAAAACAAGTTAAATCATAAGAAAAAAAGACATTGCTATTCTACTACCTAACTAATAGGAACCTAAAACACAATGCTATGAAAAGATATTCAACGGGGCTGGGGAGGAGGCTCAGCAGTTAATGGTGCTTGTTTGCAAAGCCTTCCAATCTAGGTTCAATTCCTCAGTGCCCACATGAAAGCAGATGCACAGTTCCACATGTGTTTAGCATTTGTTTGTAGTGGCATGAAGTCATGCTGTACCTATTCTTTCTTTCTCTCTCTCTCTCTCTCTCTCTCTCTATTTCTCAATTAATAAATAAACAATATTGTTCTAAAATATACCTGTTTTACATTTGTATAGATGCAAGAAGAGAGGGTTTCTATTTTGGGTAACATAATTATACTATTTCAGATATATTGATATTGATGTTGTATAAGACATATATAATAAGTTAAATGTTTTATAAGATATAGATACAAATGTAATGTGTCATTCATTCTTATGTAATAACATCCAAATTTATAAGGGGGAAATGCATTGTTTTAACCATCCCCTTTAATCTATTTACTGAGACAAAAAAAGATACTAATCAAAAAACATAATAAAACTGCTATGATGTTATAGATAAAAGCACTTTTGAGGAAAGCCAATGAAAATGCACACAAAAATGTAAAGGGGTTTGAATTTTATAAGACAATTATCTAATACGTGATATAAAATTTAAGATCACAAAAATATACAATAGAAAAATAGTCTGAAATTCATCCAGTTATGTACAAACTGAGTTTAATTATCTTGTGACTGAGTAGGCAGAAAGTGACCTTGGAAGCAATTGAAACTCCCCTTTCAATGTGTCTAGACAGAAAAAAGGAGGAGAGAAGGTTGCAATGGAGACCTGTTTGGAATATGAGCTATAATCAGTACCCATCAACATCTCCCTCCTCTCCACTAGCATAGCTTCTCCTTTACAATCACCTCAGATACCACAAAGGGGAATTGTGCTCAGCTTTCGCTATTACAATGACATTCACATTATCATTTGAATGGATGTGTCAATATGACAATCTCTTATATAATCAAAATACTAACACTAAAATTTAGACTATGTGATTACATTTAATTTTCATGGGTTGTTTAGAAATCACTGAATCACTGAATTCAGCAAGAGTCTTTATTGTAATAAACTCTTGACAAACTACTGGATTGAAGCCCTAATTACCTTTAAGATATAGCTTCAATGTTCAGGGTGAAGAAGAGGATAGTGCTTGACTTGGCTGCTTTCACTGGAAAGAGGAAAGGAGGGTGCATGTGTAAGGTGAAACATAAGAGTGTATTATGCTCTGTGCTATCATTTTCATTTAAACACAATAGTTACAATTTCCTAAAGAATCAGTGTCCTTCAGTTAAGGAAGCAGATACAGAATCCCTAATGTTTCCCAGAATTAAACTTACTCAAGTTCTCCAATCTCACAGAATTGTATGGTATCATACCTTTTCCTTTTTCCTATATCAGATGGAAAAGTGGTTCTAAACTGACATTAGTTACAAACTGAACAGAATGTCATAATGTCCATTTGTCTAGAAACTCATGTTTTTGTTGAAAAGTCAGACAAGTGAAGGGCCAGTGGTTCTTCTTTTTTTTGTTGTTTATTTGTTTGTTTTTTAGATAAGGACCTGCCATTTTGTGCAGTTTGGTATGAAACTCATGATCCATCTGTTAGACCAGAATCTCTCCACTTTTGGACTCTGACTGCTATTTCATTGTAGCCTTCTTTTTCCCAAGAGTAACTGAACATCCCCTCCCAATTATCACATTTCTTGAATGACCCAGAGCACCTATCTCCATTACCACTTTCCTGGAATGGCCCAAACCACGTGATTATCACTTTCTTGAATTGGCCCAAGCCCTGAGCAAGGTGGACTGCCCTGCCACCAAAATATTCCAATGATCTCTACCACTCCGTAATTATTCCTGAGTGTATAAGGGAAGATGCTGCTGAACTGCCTGGCCAGAACCCTTCTTGGATTTTCCCAAACAAAGCCTTTCTCTTACTTTGAGCAGAGTCTTCACTCTCATTTTATTTCCTGCTTTTCCTAAGACTACCTGCCTCACATCCTTCCCAGTACTTGGGTCACAGGCAAGTGCCATCCATAACAGGCTTCATCATTGCACTACTTTCATCATTGCACTACTTACAGGTGACATAGAGATCTTTTTTGAATTAATTAATTAAATGAAAAATTGACTCAGATTTTGTGGCTTAATGTTAGAGAACGTTGAGTATGCTGTGCAGGCATGGTGAGAACACCTATGGTTTCTGTATAATGTTTCCTCAATGTCATTCAGTCAGCTCAATTGTCCTGAATAAGTTCCAAAAACCAAGAAAATTTGCTAAGGAACCTAAAGAATCCATCTCTAATTTTTGATTTTCTAGTCTCACCATTCAAAAGTAAGTACTAAGTAAGAGAATTGCAGCCGAATTTGTTCTCATTATACTTGTTGAAGATATGTACAAAAGTACCATCAGATTCTTAAAAGTGTCATTTGAGTTTAAAAATGTGTAAAAAAAAAACAAAAAAATAAAAATAAAACAAAAAAGCTTGTCTGCTTGCTTACTTTCTCCTTTCTTTCTCTCTCTCTTTCTTCCTTCCTTCCTTCCTTCCTTCCTTTCTTTCTTTCTTTCTTTCTTTCTTTCTCTTTCTTTTTCTCTTTTACTCCAAACAGACTCCCACCATTTTCTGTCTGAGATTGCAATAGAATTTAAAATTCCATCAACATGTCCCTCTCTACTGTAGAATTTTGAGCATTATGAGTATAGTTTGGAAAATCACATCCTTGTTATTGAAATGTTATTTTATCAAAAGTGATATGGGAGCTGGAGCGGAGGGATGGCTTAGCAGCTAAGGCATTTGTCTGCAAAACCAAAGGTCCCAGGTTTGATTCCCCAGGACCCACATTATCCAGAGGCACAAGGTGGCACATGCATCTAGAGTTTCTTTGCAGTGGCTGGAGGCCCTGGTACACCCATTCGCTCTCTCTTTCTCTCTGTAAAATAAATAAATAAAATAAAATGTTTAAAAAAGTGATGCTAAGTTATCTTGGTTCCTTCCTGTATATTTCTTCATTGGAAATAGCATTATTTTAAATGTTTATTTATTTATTATTATTATTATTAACAGATGTTTCATATGGATGCATCATGAGTGGGTATCCTCTTTTCCTTCGTCCCTGCCCCCATCCCATTGGGGACCCTCCTCAGTGGGGTTGCAGGTATTTGCCATGAGGTTGTAGTTTATGCATTGTGGGTGCAGAGGGAGTTCCTCTGGTCATGACGTCTCAACCTGTGGCTCATACAGTCTTTCTGCCCCCTCTTCTGCAAAATTCACTGAGCCATGGTGGGTGAGTTTTAAGTCTAGTTCAGTGATGGGCTCTTAGGAGCCTCTGGATCTCTGCTTTGGTAGGTGTTGAGTATCGTCAGGGTCTGTCTCCTTCACACTGGTGCTGATTATCAGGTTCATCATGGAAGTAGGACTCTTGTTCACTTCCCCAATTCCTCTGTGGTTTCATCTATGGCTTAGCTGAACTGTGAGGGGTAGTTTATCTCCTCCATCCAGTCTCAATACCTTCTGAAAAAGAAAAGGAGATTCTGCAACAGAGAGTGAAGGCAGCATAGTTTAAGTTGGATAAGCATTATTAATTTAGGGAGTATTTGATGCATGTAACCCCTCTTTTAGCCAAAGACTAGTGAGAGCTTGACACTAGAGAGCCTAATCATTGTCTCCATAGGATTCTGATCTGGTTCCCAATTCAAATTTGTGTTCCTTTATACTCAGTGGCTCTCTTAGCCAATCAGGAAGCTATTGTTTACCCCTGAGGCTGTGTGCCACTATTGCACTGGCAAGTACACTGTGTCAGGGGATTTGCTTCTTGGTAGCTTAGACCTCTGGTTGCTCAGAGTGTTTTTGGCCATTTTCCCCCAGTAGCTCATGTAGTGCTTTGCAGCACTGGACAGGCTGTCTGGGGACTGTCAGAACTAACATTATAGCTTATTTATTTTTCTCTGAACTATAAAGAAAACAATTATGGTTTTGTTATTAAACTGATGAAAACATTTTCTATTGAGTTGATCTTTTTAACTCAATATGATATGTGTTTACATTTTAGTAAATTTATCATTTCCTTCTTTTCAATTATTTTAATATTTCTGTTAATTTATTTGGAAACAGAGAGAGATAGAAGAGGGACAGCTAGAGAAACAGCATGTCAGGGCCTCCAGCCACTGCAAACAAACTCCAGATGCACGTGCCACTTTGTGCACCTGACTCCGAAAGCAAGCACCTTAACCACTGAGCAATTTCTCTAACCTGTTAAGTCATAATTTTCTTAAAGCTGGACTGATGTAATTATTTGATATTATGCATTATTGAGAACATGAACATATTGTAGTGACACTGCAGAGTTTGAGTCGCTCTTTGAGGATGTTTCTATACTGTCAAAATCACAGGGAGAACATATGGGTAGTGGAGATTGCATATTTAAGTGTGAAAATTGTTAGACATTCTTGAGTGCCATACCCAAGAAGCTGGTGTTACTTCATATATTTTTCAAAACATAAAATGTTAGTCCAGTAGCTATAGTAACACATCATTTGTCACAAGAGATCTTGAAGGAGAGGAACATACTATCCCCACCAATGCCAACGTGGACCAGTTGTTTCATTTTTGCTTAAGATATTGAAACTATGACCCCATCACTTCAATTTGATTCAAAATAATTGCATCTTCATATTTATTAGTCTAGATTAGATTTATCCTTCTTCACAATAGAATTATACTATTACAGAGACAGAAATATCAACTGTTCTGCAAGCCACAGGACAATCAATAGAAAACCACATTGAGTGTTTCTCTGGCTTATCGCCAATCCCAGAGAGAAAAGAATGACTGATATGCTGTGTGATATCAACTTCCTCTCCTCAGAAACCTGAGATGCTTTTCTCAAACCATCATTGACACAAGACTCAGACATCTGATGATCTAACTTCATAATGTACTTTCTCCTGGGGCATTAGGAAACTTTATCAGACAAACATTTGAGAAAAAAAGAATTAATGGTAAATTAAAAAATCAAACTAGAAACAGTGTGTTCTGAAATGAACAATGGGACTTCAAATGAGAAAATAACTGTCAATAAGGCAAGGATAAAAATTCTGGGTAACACAGTTTAGAGAATATAATGCTTGGACAGAAATCATATAAATGTCTTGAGAACCCAGTTTGTTTGGAATGCTGAGGATGAAGATAATAGCTTTATCAGTTTTCAGAAGTTCTTCAATACGACCAACAGGAAAAGTTGTGCAAGAATGTTCTCTATTCTCTTACTATGTGTTATATGTCCTCTATGTTCTCTAAAAGACCTGGGTACTTTCAGACCAGTAGTCACAGACTTCACTCTGCTGAATCTCCAAATCTCTAACATACAAAATGTTTTACTATGTTTAGGGAAACTGACAGTCAATCTGTCACACCCTTACCATGCAGTTATCATTGAATATGCCACCTTGACTTAAATTTATTTAAACACTTAAGTGTACATTTATTTCTTAAAGCATATGGTTAACTATTTTCTATATTCAAATTCAAGAATAGTTTGTTGTCATTTTTTCCATACACAGTTCTTTGTTCATAAGACACTGTATATTATGTAGAGTTTTATGTGTTTACATAAAAATTAGAACAAGGAAGGAAAGAAAGAAAATGAAAAGAAAAAGTAAAGAGGAAAATAATTTGGATGTATTTTAGAAGTAAGTTTCTCTTTAAATTTCTTCAGGTAACTCACATCAGCTAATCATTAAATTCTTAACTTACAATTATTCTTCAGAATGCCTGGGAATAATGAAACATCCCCTGAGTTGCATGATTAAAATTTCATTTGTAGTCTTTCTGAAAAAGAAAGCTTTAGACAAGACCAGACGAAACTTCATCCATATATATGGGAATGAGAATGGCTGTCCATCTTAGGTTTACTAAGAGAGTTAATTCTCTGTGGGTACCTTCACTTTAGTCTTGTTTCAAATGGTATCTTTTCGATTTCATCTGCATCAGTGTTGTGTGTGCATTAGCAGTGTTTAAAACATACATTTACCCAAATATGACTCATATCATTAATTTAAAACCATATTTTAATTGTTTAACTATATGTTTCATTTTAAACTGTAAGCATGAATCTATATACCTACTCATGCAATGAAATTCTTTCACAAACTAACAGGCATTAATAAAATATGAAGGCTGGAAAGGTGGCTCAGTAGTTAAGGTTAAGGCACTTACTTGCTATGCCTCATGCCCCAGGTTCAATTCCCCAGTATTCAAGTAAAGCCAGATGCATAAAGTGGTGCATGTGTCTGGAGTTCATTTGCAGTTGCTAGGTGCCTTGTTACACTCATTCTGTCTGTCTTTCTCCATCAATAACTTTCTCTTTGTGTTTTCAAATAAATAAATATTTTTAAAACATCAGAGTACTTAGGAGAGTTATGCACACAATAAAATAAAGAACATTAAAAATCTGCAATTAAAATCTTATTTGAAAATGGCACCACCGGACACTTTTCTCTAGTCCCAACTTCAAAACTTGCCTGTTCCTCCATATGCATCATGGATGCACTGCTCCTGCCCCTCCCAGATCATTGTCAGGAGTTAAAGATTCCTTTTCCTCCTTCTTTCTTACTTCAGCTTGAAGTCCTTAGGTGCTACTTCTACTTCTTTTTTTCTATGCCAGTTTATTAATTTGATTAACATGGCAGCAAAATCTCACATAGCAAGACTGACTTTTCTAAAGCAAATACTTCTAGTTGGACTTGGCACAGTTTTCCCTATAAATACATTTACAATATAAATGTAGGCATTAATAGAAAAAAATGGAAAGAAAAGGTGACCAACTGAAAGGATCCACATACTTCCATGGATGTACTTCCAGAGATAAAACCAGCGCATGTGTTTTTTGTTTGTTTGTTTGTTTTAATTGTTGTCTTTCTTTCTTTCTTTTTTTTAATTTTTATTTATTTTTGGAGAGAAACATAAAGAGAGACAGACAGAGATGGAGAAGGAGACAGATAGAGAATGGGTGCGCCAGCAGTCTCTCAGCTGCTGTGAACGAAATCCAGATGTGTGTGCCTCCTTGTGGGCAAGTGCAGCATTGTGCCCTTGCGTCACTTTACATCTGGCTAAACGTGGGACCTGGAGATTGGAACCGGGTTCTTAGGCTTAGCAGGCAGGCATCTTAAACACTAATCCATCTCTCCAGCCCTGTCTTTCTTTCTTTTTTTATTGACAACTTCTATACTTACAAACAATAAACCATGATATTTCCCTCTCCCATTCCCCTTCAGAACTCCACTCTCCATCATATCCCCACCCTCTCTCCATTAGTCTCTCTTTTAATTGGATGTCATCATCTTTTTTCTCCAATTATGAGGGTCTTGTGAAGGTATTGCTAGGCACTGCAAGGTCATGCATATCAAAGCCAATTTCTGTCTGGACAGTTGCATTGTAAGGAGTTGTAGCCTTCCTTTGACTCTTACATTCTTTCCACCCCCTCTTCCACAATGGACCCTGAGCCATGGAGGGTGTGACAAAAATGTTTCAGTGCTGGACACTCCTCCATCCCTTCTTCTCAGCACTATGTTGTCTTTGGGTTATCCCTGTGGTCATTTCCATCTGAAAAGATAAGCTTCTCTAACCAGAAGTGAGAATAGTATTAATATGTGAGTATGAACATTAAGTGTAGTGCTTTCAGGGCAGTTTGGTGGGAATAATGTATACATTTAGCCAGACAAGAGCAGGCTTTATACCCCTAAGGCTCATGACCTCCCCCGCCATAGACTTTTGATTAGTTTTTTCAGTACCAGGCACGTATCCCCCCCCCCATAGAAAGGGCCTTCAGACGAATTAGGGAGAAGTTGTAGATCAATGGAAGAGAATAGAAGACCCAATTATTAATCCAGGCAGCTACAGCCACCTGATTTTTGACAAAAATGCCAAGAATATTCGTTGGAGACAAGATAGCTTCTTCAACAAGTGGTGCTGGGAAAACTGGATATCTGTATGTAGAAAGATAAAAATAGAACCTTGTCTCTCCATGCACAAGAAACAAGTCCACATGGATTATGGACCTTAATATCAGAACTGAAACTCTGAAACTGCTAGAGGAAAAGGTAGCAGAAACCCTTCAACATACTGACATAGGCATTGACTTTCTGAATATAATCCCAGTTGCTCAGGGAATAAAACCACTAATCAACCACTGGGATCACATGAAATTACAAAGCTTTTGTATAGCAAAGGACACTGTAAATAGAGCAAAGAGACAACCTACAGAATGGGAAAAAAATCTTTGCCAGCTATACATCTGACAGAGGATTAATATCCAGACTATACAAAGAACTCAAAAAAACAGAACAATAAGAAATCAAACAACACAGTCAAAAAATGAGCTATGGAACTAAGTAGAGAATTCTCAGAAAAAGAAATACAGATGGCATATAAACAGGGAAATGAAAATTAAAACTACTTTGAGATTCCACCTCAATCCTATCAGAATGGCTATCATTAAGAAAAGAAATGACAATAAGTGTTGGCATGGATTCGGAAACAGAGGAACACTTCTACACTGTTGTTGGGAAAGTAATATGGTCCAGCCATTGTGGAAATCAGTGTGGAGGTTCTGGAGACAGCTGAAAATAGATTTACCATACGATCCAGTTATAGCACTCTTAGGTGTATATCCAAAGGACTCTTCTCACTACCTTAAAGATACTTGCACAACCATGTTTACTGCTGCTCCATTCACAATAGCTAGGAAATGGAACCAGCCTAGATGTCCCTCCGCAGATGAATGGATAATAAAGATGTGGTACATCTCTACACAATTGAGTTCTATTCAGCAGTAGAGAAAAATGAAATTATGAAATTTGCAGGGAAATGGATGAATCTGGAAAGGATGATACTAAGTGAGGTAATCCAGACCCAGAAAGCCAAACTTCACATGTTCTCTCTCATATGTGGATCCTAGCTACAATTGTATAGTCTTGTGTCTGAGCTAGAACCAAACATCGGTAGCAGAAGCCAGCAAGCTGGTAAAAGGCTATAAGGGAGGGAGGAGAGGGAAAGACTTAAGTGGATGGTGTTGTATATATGTAAGTAGAAGAGCAGAATACTGGAGGGGGAAAGGCCTAAGCTGGGCCAGGGGAAGAGAATGTGTAAAAGAAGGGGGGGAGGGTCAATCAAAATTCAAGATATTCTGGATAAGACTTACGTAAACTTATTTTTTGAATAATGGCACATCCAGAAGCTATAGATTGTTACTAGAAAATTTTCAGTACCTGGGATGGGATACCTTCCAGGGAGTTGTTGGCCAGGGAGGTCCCTGTAGTCTCCAAAATATTAAAGGCCATTGCCAAAGCCCTTGGTTTCCCTTGAGAAACATAAGTAAGACCCTATTGCTGAAGACATCTCTTGTATGAGTGGCAAGGTCACTGAGAAAGCAAGCTGGTGCTGAGCAGAAAATCTTCTTCATATAGACCAGCCAACTGAAAGCTGGAAAAAGCTGCACTGTATGTAACCATGGGGGAGACAGAAATCATCAGCGGTGAAAACAGTGGACACTGGAAAACTCAAGTTTGGCCAGACAGGCCAAATGACTGAACAGCTGCTATAGTGGCAAGTCTGCTGTTGGGGAAACCAACTGCTCCCTAATTGGACTGAAGCTCTTGTGTTTTAGACATCATGTTTCCATGATCAGTGTTTCTCAAAAATAGTAATTGTCATTTGGGAACAATTGTATGAGTTTGGGAAACATTTTATAATATCCATAAACACCGATAATTTTGTGAGTACTTGGCATTTCCATGTAGAAGCCAAAAATGCTGCTAAAAATTTAGGGGGAAAAAACTGCAAACAACAAGGCCCTTTATAATACAGAATTATATGTAACAAAATGACTTTAATGCACACAGTGAGAAACCCTTACACTACATTACAGTGAATGCCAAAGACAGAATGGTCTCTTAATCTTTAAAATAACATGGCAATTTTTTTTTTCTGAAAGTGAAATAAACCTGGGCCTTATAAAGTGGTTTCTCTTGATAATGGTAAGACCCTACTGCTGAAGACATCATACACTGTCGGCACAGGCTTTGGAGAGACCAGGTTGGAATCTAGAAGACAGCCAGTCCCCAGATAATTAGCCCATCTAGTGCTTGAAGGTGCTACATGAGCTAATGGGGGAAAGTGGACAACATCTGTCCAAGCAACTCAAAGTCTAAGCGACTCAGAAGCTAACAACCTGACGTGATGCTCACACAAGTGCAATAGTGACACACAGCCATTGTGGCTAACCATGTGCTCTTGGATTGACTAACATATCCACTCAGTGGAAAGGAAACCATATCTGGAACTGGGAAACAAGTCAGAATCATATCCAGATAATGATTCTGCTTTCCATTGTCTAGCTCCCACTAACCTTGGGCTATAATAGGGTCTATACCTTTCAAAACCTCTCTTAATTAATAATGGTTATCCCATTTAACTGGTGCTGACCTTACTCTCTGTTGGAAAATCTACTTTTCTTTTTCAGATGGTAGCCACACCTAAGGAGATAAATGACCCAGTGTGCTCCACCCCAGCAGCAGCTGAAACCACAGAGGAACTGGGGAAGTGTGCAAGAGTGCTGGTTTCTTAGTGAATCTGATATCAAGACCAGGGTAAAGGAGACAGACACTGAGGACACTCAACACTTATCAAAACAGATATTCAGAGTTTCCTAAGTGTTCATCACTGCAGTAGACTTAAAATGTTCCCAGCATGTTTCAGGGATTTTGGCAGAAGAGGTGGCAGAAAGATTGTTAGAGCCACAATTTGGAACATTTTGCACAGAGACTTTGTCTCCCCCCCATGATGCATGACCCTCAGTCCCAATCTGGTTGACCTACATCCCCAACAGGAAGGCCTCCTCAGAAAAGGGACAGGGAGGGCTGGAGGAATGGCTTAGTTGTTAAGGCATTTGCCTGCAAAGCCAAAGGACCTAGGTTCTATTCCCCAGGACCCATGTTAGCCAGATGCACAAGGGGGCACATGCATCTGAAGTTTGTTTGCAGTGGCTGGAGGCTCTGGTGTGCCCATTCTCTCTCTCTCTCTCTTTCTCTCTGTCAAATAAATAAATAAAAAATATATTAAAAAAGAAAAGGGACAGGGAGGAGGGAAAGGATGTTATGAACATGTGTTGCTTACATAATAAATATGTTCATATCTAATTTAAAGGGTGCTATAAAAGAGATTTGTGAATATTGACATGATCTTGACAGCTATCTTCTATGATGGGTTAGCAATACTCTCTTAGAATAAAATTTAGGTTTACCTTGGGTCTTGGAGAAAAATATCCTGTCTAATGTTGACTATACATTTGTAATTGATACTATTTGAGGACAAACATTTCATGTGTTTCGAAATCACGTCATAGGGCTTTGTATTTGCATCAAACATAAAGGGTGATATAATAATTTGAGAATAAAGGACAGAAGTTGAGACCGAGAAACACAATTTCTGGAGGTCTGAGCATTTGATTGGGATAACCCCTCTAGGCAGAAGCCCTTGGTGAAGGTGAATACTCAGCCCTGTAGCCAGGAAGTAGCACAAAGGGGCCCCAACAATTCATGTAGAGGGCAAAAATCCAATGATCTATGGTCATATCCCTAGGCCTATTTCTCAAATATTCCACCACTTTATAATACCTTGAAGATAAATTCTTTAACATTTTCCCATATGCACTACACTAAACAACAATACTGTTACACATATCTATGTCTTCCTTAATAATTTTGTATTTCAAAATAAAATGCCTTTGGTTTTTTTCTCACCCTTAAAAATCAGTAAGCTTTTTGGGGAAAAAAAAAAATAATTCCCATAGTTAATAATCTTTACAGATTTCGGTTGCCTTTGCTTATGTCTTGGATCTTCCTGAGGCTGAATTCTGTATAAAGGGATCAATTACAGAGAAAAGCTGGAATGTCAGGCTAAGTCTTCTGTGGCTTGATTATATCTAAAGTTCCTTAGTTAAGCCAGAGAGACACTCCCTACAGGCATGGATCATCATGTCAGGTGCATCACTGAGAGAGAGGGCCTGGAGAGAAAAAGAGCTATGCTACTGGTGCTTAGTATATAATGCTGCATCTCCACAAGTAGCAGACACTGGATCATTTTAAATGGGTTGAACAAGATTCTTTCTTCTTGAATTAAAAACATATAAACAATAGCTATTAATAAAGTGTACAATGTTGATGACATGTGAATTTTTCATGGTATTTATTAGAATTTATAGAATATTTTCATGTATAGTGATACCACCAAATATTCTGTAGTGATCCTTTTATATGGGTGGTGTTTTTTTTTGCTGTAAATAAGTATTTATGATTTATTTATGATTAATTAATTTAATGATTTATCTTTTCATTGATTTAACAATTAATTAAAGTATAAAAATAATGCACTTCTTAGAGTTTTAAAAGTACATTCTAGGGCTGGAGAGATGGCTTAGTGGTTAAGCGCTTGCCTGTGAAGCCTAAGGACCCTGGTTCAAGGCTCGATTCTCCAGGACCCATGTAAGCCAGATGGACAAGGGGGCGCATGCATCTGGAGTTCATTTGCAGTGGCTGGAGGCCCTGGCACGCCTATTCTCTCTCTCTCTCTACCTGCCTATTTCTGTATCTCTCTCTCTCTCAAATAAATAAATAAAATATTTTTTTAAAAAGTACATGCCAATATTCAAATACTGTGTAACTCCATTTTGTTTAATTTTTAAGTGTTTTATGCATGTAACAAGTGTGGTACATGGTATATATCATGCAACATTTAATGAAAGGGATTTCAGGAAGAATCATTTTTAGTGTTTCCTTTTCTATAAACATAACTCAAGCATAAATAAATACATACAGGTATTAAAATAAATGACTGGATTGATTATCATGAGATAATGAAAAATAAATGGAATATACTGATATCCTGATGAGCTGATAATGTCTAATTCTTTGTAAGTTAAGAAAACTTTTAGTAAACTACACTGCTTTTTGAACTTGCCAAAAACATTATCCACAAAAAAGCAAGTGGAGCTGCTAGTTGATGTCAATCAACATGAGAACAAGAGAACAAAAATCTCCAGCTGTTGTATATATCATGTTTATGAGGAGATAATTTCTTCTAGCTTATTCTTTATCACCACAGTTACCTAATTCAGACAATGGCTAATGAATGTCAGAATTCTGGTAAGAAATTCAAAGACTTAAATAAACATGAACATTGAATCCTGTTAGTTTATAATACTCTGCAATGATAAAAGATATTTGAAAAGGCTAGAGTGATTGAGGTTATCCAAACAGTGTCAGCCTATTAATGCTGCAATCCTTTTCTAACAAAAGCTTTCGATCCATAATACAGTATTTGATACCACCTGGGATCTGAAATTTGCAGAAAGAATTACATCTAAAAATTCCAAATGCAATTGAATTCAGTGATTGAACCTCTTTAGCTAACTGGATAATTTGTTCTATTTCCTTCTCTCCGATGCTCTCAAAGTGTGATATCTTAAAATATATTACATAGTCTTTAAAGCTCAATTTAAAAATTGTCTTCCTACAACTAAGATGACAGTCTAGACATTTCAAATATGAAGTTTTGCCACTTGGGTATAAAGATACCGAAGATAAAAATCTTTTAATTTTTTTCCCCATAGACCACAGGTTTGAAGCACAGTAATTAACCAGTGGAGACTAATTCAAACCAATAAGATAGAAAGAATTATAAAAGTTTTACACAAAAAAATCATGCATACTAATTATAAAAATGGTAATATATTAAGAGAATAATTCCTTAGTGTATTTAAAATGCTTTCTTGCATACTTGTAGCAATGTTGTTGGCTAAAATCCTAAAACATAGAGAATAAGTTCTTGAGATTTTATCTTTATTTTATCTTTATTTCCTTTCATGCGATGAGAGTTGTAGCAGCACTTCACTGTACTGTGACTATCAATCAGGCATCAGGTACTTACCAGAGTTTGGCAAATTCTTAACAAAATCTGGTTTTTGTTTATGATTTCAGGTGTCGGGATAAAACCCATGCATTCATACAATGATTTTTAGCAAGATTTAAAACCAGAGAGAAAGTGGCCCCAATATCCATGACCTTGCAGTGCCTAGCAATAACTTCACAAGACCCTCATACTAGGAGAAAATGATGATGACATCAAATTAAAAGAGAGACTAATGGAGAGAGGGAGGGGATGTGATGGAGAGTGGAGTTTTGAAGGGGGATAGAGGAGGGGAGGGCAATATCATGGTTATTCTCTGTAAGTATAGAAGTTGTCAATAAAAAAATATTTTAAGCCAGGCGTGGTGGCGCACACCTTTAATCCCAGCACTCGGGAGGCAGAGGTAGGAGGATTGCTGAGAGTTCAAGGCCACCCTGAGACTACATAGTTAATTCCAGGTCAGCCTGGACCACAGTGAGACCCTACCTCGCAAAACCAAAAAATAAATAAATAAATAAATAAATAAAAATAATGAACAAACAACAAAAACACATCACCCTCTCCCATGTAGGCATACCTTAAAAGTCTGTGAAGGTACATTTTAAGACTAGATTAAAATTGTTTTATGGATTCCATGTATGACATCATATTTATTTTCCTCACTTGCATGAATACATTACAAGTAGAATTAGACAATTAGATACTTGCTTGGTGTAGAAGAGACATGTCAGGTATCCTGATAGGCACAATTTCTTCTTGTCAACACAGGAAAGGGCTATCTAAAAATATAATCTTCTTGTGCCCACAAAAATTTAGCATACAATCCAACACATAAAAAAAAAAAAATCTGACTCCACACTATTCTAAACAACCTAAAATCAAAATAATATACAGGAATATCTTGACATTTTATGTAGTTTTCCACTCATCTTCCTTTTCAAGTTTTTCCATGAAACAGCTTTCATCTTGCTTGCTTTATTGTACTTTTAAGATAATTGATATATAATTTTAAATTATCAAATAAAAGAATATAAAATTTTTTTTCTGGTCATGCAAAATAAAAATATCATGTTTGAGTAGCATAACTTTCCATTTAACTAGTACTCTTTGCTTCATTGTTTAAAAATATCTTCAAAAATGTTTATTGCCCATTTCCTTTCCTTCTCCTGCAAGTACAATGAGAACAGAACCAAAAATGTTTAATATATTGAATAGTCCTTGAAAGTACTATTATTTTGCACAAAATTTTTGAATTAATAAACATATAATGGCTGAGTGAAGGAACAAAACTTAAGAAGCTTATAAGACATCAAATTTGTTTATATGTTAGCAGTACTACAAAAATAACTGATCATAATCATTCCATAGTCATTCCATAATATCCAATATTGTAAGATATATAAGAAAGTTATCATAGGCAAGCTCAGACAACAGAGATAATAGTATTCCAAAGAATTACAAAGAAGTATTTTTGTAAGAGCAGTCAAAATCACATTTCCTGATATTCTATCATAGCTAACACAGACATTTCCTTTAAAACTCAATATGCATTACTGAATAATTTTCCATCCTACAAATTTATGGTCTAAAAATTTCCAGACTAACAAGTAAAGTGGGTTTGTAGCACTACAATCAAAAAACTGTATCATTATTTTATCTATAACTCTATCAAACCCATAATTATCTTGTAAGAAATATGAGCATAGTTAAAAATGTTAAACTCCTAGTAAATTTAGAAATATTCAGCAGACATAAGATTTATGTGTTAAAAAACTACCAAGACAAGACTTTATGATGAGAGTTTATGTTGCTGAGTAATGAAAAGCAAAGCAAAATACATAACAAATATGAATGAATCCCCACAGTAATATTATAAGTTCTGAAGGGAACAAGCAGAGCTTCTGGGAAAAATGTCCCCAAAGGTCTTTGATTGCCCCATAGCTTCTTCAAGGTGTGCTTCAGTTTAGCACTGTGAGTGTATCTGAATTCAGCTAAGATATTTTGTTTGTTCCCAGTATGAATGTGTGGGGACAAACAGTATGTGTACCCCAAGGAATATACACATTGTTTTATAAAGACACTTTGGCTACTAATAGTATAGAAGTGATGCAGTATTACAGAAAAATTAATTCTAGCTGTACAGATTTGGCATCAACTACCTGAATGAATAAGTATTTCATGATTCTTTCTCAGAATGCTCATGTTTTCACAGAGAATAACACATTTTTAGATATTAGATAGAAATACTTTTGCTTCATCAAAAAGCAAGACATTTTCTATTGCATTGGTTCTACATCACAGTTCGGGAATTCCAGTCATCTCTTTTCAGCCCAGACCTAAAAAAAATTTCCAGAATACTGAATGGAACATAACAAACATAGGGTTTTTATGTTTATAAGCTATTACAATTATTTTGCTATTTAAATCATTGGCCATGAAATGATAATTTCCAGAGTTGCTGGGTGTTTTCTTAAGACACTTTGTATTCATCTGAAATGAGCATTGTCTCCAATGATAACTGAGCAGTTAGCTTGAGAAAAGTACTTAGATGTTAATAAGGTCTTCTGTCATTTTATAGAATTTTATAGAATTTATAGAATATAATATTTTTGAACTTTATTAATACCAAAAAATAGTTCTGTCTTCTGTTATACACACATGCTCACATAACTGGCATTCCTTGTTATCTCTTAGAGACAGGGTTCCTCATAATGGTTTAACTCCCTAGATGAAAATGTCTCTCAAATTTAGTGCTTGAACTTGTTTTGTACCTAACCCCAGTTCATTCATTGCTTCTTTTTTTGAGGTGATGGTGAGACATACTTAATTCTAAGAGATTGTCAGATATATTTTTCTCAGCAAATTTCTTCTGGAGCAGGGCATGATGGCACACACATATATTATATATGAGTTATAGACCAATCTGAGACTACATAGTAAATTCCAGGTCAGCCTGGGTGAGAGAGATAACCTACCTCAAAGGAAAAAGAAAAAAGAAAATTACCTTTGGATTCTAACAATGAATAAGTTAGCCATTACTCTCCACTTGTTAGTTCACTAACTTTCACTTAAATTACAAAACTTGAAAAAAAAAAAAAAAACGTATTTTTAGAAGAATAACTGTCACTCTACACCCATTGAGGGGATTGCTTTATTGAGACATACAAAACTGATAGATAATACAGTTATTGAATGAAACATTAATTCATTAATTTCTCTTTTGGGGGGCACTAAAATTGGCCTTGACCTAACATAAACACTAAAAGTAATTGAGGTACATTGCAGTAACCTGCATAAGATCTGCATAATATTGGACATATCCAAAGGGGGCTATAGATGATGGAGGAGGGGGAAAATGTCATCAATTTCAGGAGAAGGAATAGTAGGAAAGAATATGGTATACAATGAATGGGTCGAGGGGGGAGGAGGATGGTGGCAGGGGATTTTGTAAATTTTTAATAAATAATTTTCTTATTAATAAAGAAATGAGGTGCAGAGCTAGTAAGGAAGACAACTGGCCTCCACACACATGTTCAAAAAAGCAAAGAAATACTACAAAGTAGATAAGCAATGCCAATTTCCACAACTGGCACAGTACTTTGTACCACACAAATGATGAAGAATTTCTTCAGGAAGCACAGAACCACCTGAGCCTTAGCAAAACATACTTTCTAGTCCCAGAATTAAAATCACAGGTTCTGGAGAAAAAGAGATTTTCAAACTTCCAAATATCCCAGGCAGCCGGTTGACTTGGTGAGGCAGAGTTATGTAAATGTGCCCTGCCTCCCAATTTTATCTTTCCTGTGTTTTTCCCAACACGTTCAGGTCAAACGGCATTTGAAAAAGACTGAAATTCTTGGAAAATGTCAGGGAAATGTCTTATGAATATCCATTTATGATAAGTTCAGTTGTCCATATTGGGCTGTGCCATCATGGGTCTGTGGTCCAGGTGGTCTTTGTTCTTTTTTTTTTTTTTTTTTTTTTTTCAAATCTAAATAAATCAGGAGCAGCTGAAAGGTTAGCTATAGTACATTATGGCAGTGCATTCCACCTAATCCTTGTAGGCCAAGAGCCTCATGGAAATTATTTAAAGGTTAGAAAGCCTTTGATTGTAATAGTAACATTTAAAGTATAGTAAAGAAAACTTCCAGTGTGATGTCAGTTTGGGACACACTGCAGATCACTGAGGTGTTACCTTAAATGCAAGGTTAAGTTTTCTTTTACCACCCTGTAAATGTATTTGAAGGTCTTATAATGTCTTAATGATTAGTAAAATTGGAACTTTGCCCTAATCTTTTTCTTTCATTATTTAAAAATTCCTGTATGAGTATTTCATCACCTTTAAAATTAGCCTACAAGTATTTTATTAAAGTGTTCACCTAATGAACCCTATTAAAGTGTACATAAAACTGTAGACATAAGCTTGCTTACTCTGTTCAACAAGTGATGGTCAGTTACCCAATAGTCAGAAAAAGGAAAAAAAAAATCCTACCATGCATAACATGATTTAAGTAGTCAGTTCTTCTCATATGTTTACTTTATATGAAAAATAATATTTTCTAAGGTATATATATTTTAATATTGCTTTCATAAGTTTTATACATTTTGAGTCAAAGTAAGTTTTGCTTATAATATTGGTGCTTGGTGGAAGTGGTTATCTATGACATAGTGACAAGAAACTTGAAAATCTGGGAATGGGGAGACTTTCATCTAACTTGAATGCCACTGCTTTTATGGGAGGTCACATATTTAGGATAGCTGTTGGTAAAATAAGAGATGTCATCGAGCATTGCTGTTTGGACATTGGAGGACAGAATGAGGATGCGAGTTCATAAAACATTTCAGTTTCTATACATTCAACTGTGAAGGAAATTATTTCACCTGCTTTGTTATTATCACTAAACTCCTTTATTAATGGTAAAAAACTTGTTCTCACTGTGATAGACAACTGATAAAGATTAATTCAGGATAACCTCAAAGTTCTTAGGAAAGCCTACAGTTCTATAGCTGACATACAGCCAAGGAAGATGGAGTTTTCAACTAAACTTTACATTTTGAGAGAGGATTTTCAGGGGGAGGGTGAGGTAGGGAATGACAGAAGCCACAAATATCAAGGTGATTTGTTTTAGCCCACTGACATTTTTCTTTCTGTCACCACCTTGTCTAAAGATAAAAAGAATGAATGGAAAATAACAGAAAATTGAAGATAAAATATTCTTAAAGATCCTACAGTTTGTGAAAAATGCATCATTGAGGCAAGTATTTGCAATAACCATTCAGAATAAAATTCTTTTTATCCTGTGTGGCTCATTGACTACAAAAAGGTAACAAGGATCTTGATCTTATATCCAGAATCATTGATGTAGCCTCAACAGGCAGAACATTAAAAATATCAGAGTGATTTTAGCTTTCATAAAAGTAGTGTATTTGTTAACACTCTGTTTATCTCTATGAACTTTTCACTTAAAAATAATAGTTGTGCAGGGCTGGAGAGATGGCTTAGTAGTTAAGGTGCCTGCCTGCAAGCCTAAGAAAGCCGGTTCCAATTTCCAGGTCCCACATTTAGCTAGATCCCAAGTGATGCAAGGGCGCAATGCTGCACTTTCCCACAAGGGAGTGCATGCAACTGGAGTTCGTTCACAGCAGTTGAGAGGCTGCTGGTGTGTCCATTCTTCTATCTGTCTCCTTCTCCCTCTCTCTATCTCAGTCCATGTCTCTCTCCATAATAATAATAATAATAATAATAATAATAATAATAATAATAATAATGGTTGTGTAGAGACTACAATGCTATATTAAAATATTTTAATGGGCATTTCAGAAACAGAACTCTTTACAACATGCTGCTATTTTAAAATAATGAACCACATATGTGATCTGAAGAGAGACCAGAGTATATGTCATTATGTTAATTAAGTTTTAATTACTCATTCACAATATTTCAAACTCTTGAAAATGGTTTCTTGTGTTTTTTTCTTAACCATATTTTTAAAATGCAGTTAATATTTGTAAGAAGCATCAGTATATTCATGTATCACATTAGTTGCTTGCTTATTGGATGACTTTCTATACTTAGTCAATTTCAAGCTATCAAAAATATCAGTATTACATTTTCTTAATTCATACCTAACAGTTCTACTGCTAACTCTCCTTATAGATGAGATGGCTTGCTTCCAATGTATATAGAACATGAAAATATTTTAAGCAAGATTCGTTCATAAACTACACAATAAGTAAATCAAAAGCTATAAGTAACAGTGAATTCATGTTATTAGTAAACTACAAATAATTAAAAATATAACATACAAGGATGGAGAGATGGCTTAGTAGTTAAGGCACTTGCCTGCAAAGCCAAAGGACCCAGTTTTAATTCCCCAGGACTCATGTAAGCCAGATGCACATGGTGGCACACTCATCTGGAGTTTGTTTGCAGTCACTGGAGGCTCTGACACGCCCATTCCCCAATATCTGTCTTTGTTTCTCAATCTCTCTCTCTCTCATTCTCCCTCTGTCTCTTTTTCTCTCTGTCAAATAAATAAAAAAATAAAATATTTAAAAATGTGTCTCATCTGATTTATTTAAATGTTCCATTGTTCTGCAGAATTTCCCAATTAGCTACCAGTAAGTGCAATTACATACGTGGTGACAGAATTGTCCAAATGTCTAGCTGACCGTACTTTCTTTTGCACACTCAGATGCCTCTTCCACCTCCAGGCTGTCCTGACATTGCTTTTGTCACAGTGAAGAGGAAGATGTAAAAGGGGAGGAGATATTATTTTGGTGGTGCTATCACTATATGGTAGTCGTTAAAGCTGACTGTCTCTCTTAATGCATTTTGCATGGTCTATAAATGCTGATAATGCCTTTTCTTCTAGCTGACATCTCCTTTACCACTTCGACCCACTCCCAACCAAATGTCTCTTTGGAGGTTCTGAACCTGTGTCCCCAACAGATTTTCTGCAAAAACGTAAAAGGCTTCAATCTTAGTTTTCCCTCGTGTGGACACTCTTCTGTCTTTTCTTGCATGTAACCAAACATTGAGATAATAAAATGAGAGCAAAATAGTTGATGCACAAACAACAAACTTTCTATAACTCCATTTCTAAAGCATTCCGAAAAAACTTTTTTTTTTTCTCCTCTTCTAAACAGGGACTAGCCAAACAAGGCAGGTCCCCATCAAGACCTTCCCTGTCTCCAGGCTTGTGTGCTCTTGATGGCTGACTTTGAACTGTAAAGGCCTAGTTGAACACATGGGGCTTATCTTACATGGCCTGCCACAGGCATTCACTACCCAGCTGTTGGAAGAGAACTTTTATTCACCCAGTATATGCTGGGCCCTAAGAGGCCCAGGTACGAGGCCCAGTGGAACTTCCTGAGCCTGGCTAGAGTTTGGGGACCTGTCTTTGGCCTATTACTCCTGATTACAAGTGACTCAGCAAGGCCTAAGCCAAAACTGCCTCCGCCCAGCTACTGCTAACGTGGTGAAATACTATTGGCCCCTTTTTCCTATCCTGAGACCCCACCCTCTTTCTCAAGGCTATATAAACATCTTCCTACTACAATAAAACGAGTTCCTGCTTCGACAAGACTCCCCACCCAGTGTGTTTTTCTCTCTGGTGCTTTGGAGGAGGGGGTTCTGGGTCGTCGACATTCACCATCCCACTCAGCCCCAAAAAGGGACCAGCTGGACTGGCTCCTTCTTCAGCCCTACATGATGAAGGACCTGGCAAGTATAGACATGGAAGTTGAACTAATTCCAGGCCATTGGGCTCTGATGCATCAGGGAAGCAAAGGGACTGCCAAAGACACCTTAGGACACAGTCAAGAGTATGTGCTCCTCTTTGAAAAGAACCTCTCACAGTCTCTCTTCCCATGTTTGTCATCAATATTATGAATTTTCAACAGGGTTATCATTCCTCCATTGGTTTCTATTCACTAAAACTTAACCGGAACGTCTTTATAGATTGATTTGTGCTTTGTTCTTTAGCCTCAAATTCTTTAAATAGGATTGCAAGTTCCCTAAGTACTTGCCAACAGGAACTGAGGAGTGACTTGTCTGCATGGTAAATTTGGTAAGAAACATAAAACAACAAAGAATGCATGGTCTGCAGGGTGTGGTGGTGCACAGGGAGGCAGAGGTAGGAGGAGTGCAGTGAGTTGGAGGCCACCCAGAGACTACATAGTTAATTCCAGGTAAGCCTCAACCAGATTGAGACCCTACCTCAAAAAAAAAAAAGAAAAAAAATGTAGGGCCCAGTTTGTTCTTTTGTTTTTATTGTATGTTCCACCTTAAAGAATAAAATGCATTCTCAGATTTTCTTTCATTTTTTTAGGCTATATTGCCAGATCACAGTTACACACTATAGATATCAGACATAGATTATACATTCTTGATCTTAGATAAACATTATATATTCTAAATCTGCAAGCCAATACTATTGTCTTCCCTGGTGGAAGATGTGGGAGGCGACCCTGTGTTGATACTTCTATGGTGCTTTTCCAAGCCTTTTGTCATGCACACCATCTAAGCATTAGGATTTGTGGTAAAGTATTAAAGGTCTCAGTTATGGCATCAGAACTAGGCTGGATTATCTAACTTCCTACCATCAAAAAGAAAGCTTATTGGTCAGTTTTTAAAAACATTTAATTTAGGGGTAAAGTTCTCATGTAAAAATTTACCTCTTAGCCGGGCGTGGTGGCACACGCCTTTAATCCCAGCACTCGGGAGGCAGAGGTAGGAGGATTGCCGTGAGTTCGAGGCTACCCTGAGACTACATAGCTAGTTCCAGGTCAGCCTGGACCAGAGTGAGAGCCTACCTCGAAAAAAAAAAAAAAATTACCTCTTGATGGCGGAGAGATGGCTCAGCAGTTAAGACACTTACCTGCAAACCCTAATAACCTAGATCTGATTTACCAGTATACACCCAAAGCCATATACACAAAGTTGCACATGTATCTGGAGTTCTTTTGCAGCAGCTGGAAGCCCTGGCATGTCCATTCTCTCTCTCTCCCTCTCTCTCTGTGTTTGTGTGTGTGTGTGTTCTCTCTATTTCTCTCTGCTTGCAATTAAAAAATATTAGCTCTTAAAGTGACAGAGGTGGGGCTGGAGAGGTGGCTTAACAGCTAAGGCGCTTGCCTACAAAGTCAAAGGCCCTCAGTTTAATTCCCTAGGACCCATTTAAGCCAGATGCACAAGGTGGCACAGGCATCTGGAGTTCATTTGCAGCGGCTAGAAGCCCTGGTGTGACCATTCTCTCTCTCCCTCCCTCTCTCTCTCTCTCTCTACCTCTTTCCATCTCTCAAATAAATAAATAAAAATAAAAAGTGACAGAGTTAGGCAGTAAATCCTTGGGCATATAATTGAGAGGTTATAACACTTATGAGTTTCCTTAGTGCCATCATAAATGAATCCTAATAGCTTGCTCTCTCTTTTGGCCAACAGAAGTCAGCCCCCATTTGTTGGAAACATACTAGAATTGACTGTGAGCTCAGAGTTCTAGCTTCTACAATGTGCTTTGTATATAAGCCACTCTGTCTATGAAACTTTTATAGAGCAGTCTGAAATGACTAAGAAAAATCCTAAGCATCATATGGTCTTTTGAGGTTTGTCAGAAGGCAGAAATAATTCCATTGTCCTAATTCAAGAGAAAAAAATAATATATAGTAGATCTCAATAAATACCAAGCTTTCCATCATAAATGCAGAGCATAGGTTGTGATTGTACATCTTGGAATTTACAATTGAACATTGCCATATATGATGAATACTAAATCTTTTCTTTCTTTACTTTTCCTATTTAGTAATTCACTCAGTTTTAGCCTGCTTTCATTTAAAGTATCTTTAGCAATTTTCTGAGTAGTTGTTGACTAGCCTTTTCCTAAAATGTCTCCATATAGCTAAAAGGCTATAGTTTGGATAAAAATGAATGTGATTTATATCTACATATAAACAGAAATATGTATGCCTAAATATTCATACATGGTTTCAAATCACGTAATTATAATAAAGGACAAAAATCCATATAGTTAATATTTATATGAAAAGAGAGTATATGTAACTCTGAAAAAAAGGAATTGAAGTGTATATTTTGGGCATACACATTACTGTATTTTGACATTTTTTATACCAGATCTTAATTTTTGGCTATATAATCAAGTTGTCATTTTGAAAACTGTATTTAAAAGAATTAATTTCATAAATTAAGGTTAACACAAGATAAATTTGAGGATATTTACAAGTTGGCACTTCATTCTTAAAAATGACTGACCTTCTTTGCACTTATCTAGAATAGATGGATTTACTAATCTCTTGATTGCGAACAAATCTCTAAATCTAGTCCTTGCAAAAAAAAAAGTGTACAATCAATATCTTATCTCAATATGACTGTCGATGACATTAAATTTTATCCAGTGTAATAATGAAACAGTTAATGTATTGGGGTTGGAATAAAATGTGAACTACTCATTTCATAACTAGTATCTATCTTTGGAGATGTTTTAGAGTTTGCCAACTTGTCTTAATATTTTCTTGAACAAGTGAGACACATCCACATATTCACCTATATACATATATATGCATACCCTCAATCAAAATCTTATTTTATGTCTGCAAAATTGAATAAAGTCAGCATTCAAAGAATGACTTTAACAGCAACTTTATTTCCCATAAAGCAAACCCTTCAAAGAGTTATATCATGATAAAAAGCATCAGGATTCAATGTCCCAGTTTTCAGACTTCATGTTGATATCTTAAGGTCTGTTTGAATGGTTCTTTTACTGTCACTTGAACATTTTTTGAAAGTGGGACAAGAGTTGCATAATTAAATTACAAAACAAATACATATGGAATCATGATTTCACAGCTGAAGCTTTTAATAAATGTTCTGATTTTTAACTCCTGCTTATCATTAAAATAAATGAGTATTATAATCTTACCAACATCTCTCCCAGGCTTTCTGATGCAGGTGACTGAGTGTGGTTGCTTGAATTAAATTTCTCCAACAAACTCATGTGTTTTGAATGTCTGTTCAAAGCTGATATCTATCTGGGAAATGGAGCCTTGCTTAAGGATGTGTTTTGCTTGGGGAAGGTTCTGGGATGTTATAGCTGAACCCCTTGCCAGAGCACAGTTCACTTTATTGGCGCTATTTCCACCTACTGTGGCAGAGGTAATGTCCAGCCTCTGCTCATGACATGATTTCCCTTGCTATCATGAAGCTTCACCCAGAGACTTTAATCTGAAATAAACATCTTTCCCTCCCATCAGCTGGTTTTGAACAGGTCTTTTGTCCCAGCAAAACCATGGGTAACAAGTGATATGTCAATCATATCAACACTAGAGTTTCATCATTACTATGTCCAAATGTTTCATTTGAGAATATCCTTCTAACTTTCCCTTTAAATACAATCATTTCCTTGGTCATTAAAACATTCAATGTGTACAGACAGGTCTGTCTCTGGGATTTCTGGCAATTAGCATTTTAAAATAAACCCACACAAGTAAATGGCTTTTAGAAACATACCTGGGAAACATTTAATTTTTTCTTGTGAAAAGGTTTGAAACTTTTTCCTTAAGATGCTTTGCTACAGTACAAACATTAAAGCAACTATGAAACATATTTTTGTTACCACAAATTATTTTTCAAAACATGTAATCTATATTTTTCTCTACCTTTTGAATAAAACTTTGAACAAAATTGTGGAATATATAGCCATAGAAATGCTATAAATATCGAGTGAGTTTAATAGCATTTTCTAATAGACAAGTTAATTTAACAGTTGCATCATAGAAAATTTATCACTACTTCACAATGCATCCATACATGATGTATTCTGTGTGTGTGTGTGTGTGTGTGTACACTTTTGCACACTGATGCACATATACACATGTGCATGTGAATATTCGGGGCAGAGACTATTGTCAAGTGATTTCTTCAATCACTTTTCAACTTTTCTTTTGAGATAAGCTCTTAATGAAACAGGAGCTTATTGCTTCAGATAGACTAGCTAACCAGCAAGCCCCAGGAATTCTTCTGCCTCTAACTCCCATGTGCTGGTATTATAGAGGGGCAGACCACTATGCTCAGCTTTTCATGTGGACACTAGGGATCCAAATTTAGGTTCTTATGCTTGCACAGCAAGCACTTTACCAACTTATCCATGCATCCTGTTACCTGCAAATATTTTAATTAATATGTTAATAATACAAATGCATCTAATATAATTGGCAAGATCCTCCCTCTTTGTATCTGTCCCTCAGTCCCTCCTTAGCTCTATCCTTCCCTTTTTTTTTTTCTTACTCTCTTATCACTGTCATTAGAATTAATATGAATATTATGGTTTTTAACTTAATATATCTGAATATCTGTGTACCAAGTATCTTTTAATTTTTCCATTGCCCAGAATCCACAGTAACAAAAAAAAAAAAAAATGAAATGAAAATGTGGAAAATAATTGACAAAAAATGAGGATAACTACCTTGATTTGTGTCCAAATATTTCATGACATATTAAGTCAAACAAAAGGAATTAATCTCTGAAGTAGAATGGAAACTGATGAGAACTTTGATTAGAGAAAATTACTTTAGATATATTACAGTCTTGAACTAGAGTGAAAACAGCATTTCAAATCCCCATAGTTATTCTATCTTGTAATCTTTTTCCATTATTATGCCAATAGCAGATTGTCCTTTAATAGGACAGGACTCTGAAATAGATAATTGTAAGAAGACAAAAACATAATTACATGTAATTATTATAAAAATATTAATATTCAAGTGACTTGATGATAATCATAATTACAAGGCTGAATTGTACTTAAATTTTGGTAAATGAAAGAATTTTCATTTAATCGTTGTTTCTAATTACTAACTTCCTTTGATGGTTCATCCCAATGCTGAATATAACAAGAATATGTCTAACTTCTAACCTGGTCCATAAGCAATCTGAGAGGAAAGAAATAAAATAAAATAAAAATGTACTACAAGATTCAGAAATCCTCTCAAATATTAGAGAATCTTTCTTTGTAATTTTTTTTTTCTGAATGTGAATATGCACTGTCATAGGAAGCAGAAAAGATTCTTGTACATCTTCAGTAGGCTATTTATAAAGAGTTACAAAGTACCATTTGAAAAGACATGTAATTCTTCAGATGAACAAACTATTTTAAAAATATGATGAAATACAATACTCTCCAAAAATAAACAAAAAAATACTAGTAATTTGCAACTTTGCCTTCATGGTAAGCAGAACGGAATGTTCTCAAACTTGTATCTTAACACTTACATTGATGCCAGGGAGAAAAGATGTAATCCCTGCCTTATCATTATCTATAAGCTGAATTCAAGTGCAGTTTTTAGTACTTGTCAGTCAGAAGTCAAGACAGTATCAATGATAGCAAGAAAACCAATTATTTTGCAGCATGAAGGGACCATAGAATCAAATGTATATATTAATCAAATAGCCTAATTTATTTATTTGTTTGTTATTTTAGGGAGTCTTCTCACAGTATCAAAGGTCAGAAAAACTCCTAAAGGTCTAAATATTCTATAATTACCATAAGATCACAATGCTACTTTAGGAAGTCAAGTTAGGAAGTGTTCTGTGTTGGTCAAGTATTTATCCCCATTACTAAATGTGTACAGACATTTCTTCCCTGGACCCAGTGATCAATGGCTTCTTTCATCACCTGAGGCACAGGCAATAGAATTCTGTCCTCTTTTAAGAACCTTGAAAGATAAACAAAGAAGAGGTATGCATATGCATAAGAATTCCATTTCATTGGTTGTCACATACCAAGGCTAGAGTTTCCAATTCTTGAATTGATTTATTAATCTATTTGCAGTTATTTTCCACAAAAGAAATAAATGTGTATATGTGAGCCTTATATTCAGTTGGAAAAAAAGAATATCAATAAAATGGTAAACAGTCAATCAGAATGAAGACAGCCCATGAATAAGCTGGAGGTAGAAATGGGGCTTATAACAATTTAATGAGGGCTACTGAAGGAATGTTGAAAGAAAAGGACTTATGTGCATTGTGGTTAAGTGATAATTTGTTCTGTTGCAAATTAAAACAGAAGGCAGGCCAAGCTAAAATAGTTACAGAAGTATAGAATATTCACATGCCTTACAGCAGAATGCCCCATAATTTTTGTCATCTGAACCTCGGTTTCTGAGTCTGGGGAGAAACCATGTCACACAGGATCTACATGAACACAAGGCATCTTCCTCTGAAGAATGTGAAAGTGTTCTTCATTTGAAGTCTGTAGTCAGAACATTCTTTCCCTGATATGAAATCAGATGTGTCTCCTAAATTCATAGTTGTGCTGGCAAAGAATTTTGCTCTTGGGTTGCCATATAATTTCCTTAGCATTTTGTGGTTCTTTTTTTTTTTTTTTCCATTTTATTTATCCTTTAGAATATCAGGTCTATAATGTTTAAGATACACCGGAATTGAAAAAAAAAATCAGGTTTGAGGAAGAAACAACCTCATCAGTTCATGTTAGAAATGAAAATGTTGCATGAGTCCTCTTAAGAAAGTAGCAGGTCTGTTTGAACAAGAGCAGAGCAGGGTGTGTATTCAACAATGTATGCCAAGTTGCTAGATTGGCTTGTTTGTAAATCATAAAGCAAGACACAGAGTATTAAAAGTGGAGAGGCATTAGTTTCTTTGACAATAAAACTGGTGGCGTTATTTTAGTCAACAGAGATGAGTCATTTCTGGCTTTGGAGGTGGTTTAGTGGATAATTTGCTTACTGTGAAACTCTTAAGTACTGGATTTTGAATCTCCAGACATCATGTAAAAAGCTGGAAGCTATGAAAAGCTTCTTAGGTGGAGTTAACATATTTTCTGAGATGTTCATGAACAGAGCCAGGAACAACTCTAGACACTGCTACAAACAAGGTAAACAGTAAGAACTGACCAAAAAGTTATCCTCTTAGCTCCATGCACATATAGTGTGGAACATATGTACTCACATTCACACATATATGTACACACACACACACACACACACACACACACACACACACACACATACACACACACACACACACATACACACACACACACACACACACACATATATATAATTTCACTGGAGAAACCATCGATCTTTGAAGTGTCAGAATAATATTTGCTATTTTTAAATTTTCTGAAGATCAGCATAGTTTGAAAGGGGTGAATCCTGAATAATTATAAGATTTTCAACTAGTGACTAAAAAGAATGTTAATGGGTATTCTTCTACCCACAGAGATAGACTGGAGATTTTTCTGACTGAGAAGGAAGAGGTATTTCTGCAAGCATTAGTCTGTAGGCCTTCATCAAGCAGAGGTACAATCCATCATAGAAATAAAGCAATGACCAAGACATATTTGAAATTCATTGCAGGGACTATTTCATGGAAGTCATTTGAATGTACTCGAAAGGACCCTGGGGTGGGCCTCTTATGTATATTCAATCTTTGTAGGTTTATCTCAGATGATAGCTACAGTAGACACACAGAGCAGAGTTTCTTTAGTAATTTTAGTAAACACCCCCATTCCAGTATGACCTGAATAGAGCGTACTTTCTGTATAGCCTTATTTATCACAGGCATCCTTTTGTTAAACTGTAAGAGCATTTTCATAATATGAATTTTTTTTGCATTCTTTATTTTTATTTTTATTATTTTTTAATTAATTAATTAATTAATTAATTAATATTATTCTGATTTTACATTCATAGTATTGGTTCCATTGTTTTTTTGCATTCTTAAAAAATGGGTTTTCAGAGTGTTAAGGGGCCTAAATCTTAATTAAAGCCTTGTCTTTCATAATTAATTAAAAACTTTCCCTCTGCCTTAAGTAAACCCTCTTTAGTGCAGACTGATTTTCTGACTTTAGTATGATTTTCTACTTCAAAGTATCATGGGGTAGAGTCATTTACTAAATATTATAATTTAGAACCTCTGGAGATATATAGGATTATTGCCACTACCAAAGAATTTTGGAATCATATTTTGCATGACAAGTGTGTCTTGAGTCATAGTAACATTAGCTGTCTGATCTGAAAACTGTCTTGACAAATTAATCATTGAACAAAATATAGCAGTGTCCTGGGTTAAAGTAAAAAAAAAAATCAAGAATCAAAGAGCAATGATATTTTATGCTTTGACATCTGATTGTCCTAGGTAAGAATTTCCTTGACAAATATAAGTTAACTTAATCTCAGAAGTACTAGATTATGAACCTGTTAATATATTCATAAATTTTATATTATTACAATATTGAACTTAATAAACCTAATAACTACCTAATATTAAGTTGAGTTTATAACACAACAAAAGATGGATAGATAGATGATGGGTAGCTAGGTGATAGATAACAGGTCAAAGAATATAATTAAAATTTTGTTTAAATTGACCAAGTAACCCAAAATAGTTTACTCTGGTTAAAGTTTATATTTTTGAAATATTTACAGAAAGTCATTGAAACACATTTTAGATTTAGAAATAGCTAATTTGCCTCCTCCCCCCGTTTTTAATGTTGTGTCAGGCTAACCTGGAATTCACTATGTAGTCTCAGGCTTGCCTTGGATTCACAGCAATGCTCCTATAGCTTCCTCAGGAGTGCTGGATTAAAGTCATGTGCCACCACACCCAGCTAATTTTCCCCTCTTTACAATGATTTTTCTTTCTTTTCTGATAACCACTCCTTCCAAAAAAAAAGATGTAAAATGGTGACCTGTAAGCAATAAACAAACTGCACAATACTATTTCAAACATTGTAGCTCCTTATCTTCAATTTTTCTTGCAATAAATTTCTTTCATATATTTTTATAGGGTAGCTAATCAGATGAACTTGAATTTAATCCTACGAATCAAAAGGAGACACCAATAGTGATAAGGTATTGAGGTTTAGATGTAACCATAGGATGTTTGATTCATAGCAAGATTTAATTATATCTTTAAAGGAGCATACTGAGTAAAAGTAATATCTTATACTCTTTAGGAAAGAAGTTAAGTAAAATATTAAACTTAATTATACACATAATATTTTCAGCATTAATCTTAAAGGCAATATCTTACCAAATTTAAAGTATTCACTTTTTTGGTGATAAAGTACATATAATTTTCTTGGATGCATGTAAATATTCCTTCTGTAATTATGGACTTGATAAGAAAATTTCAGTCACTTTAATGATTTGCCATCATAATGCAAAGAGTGCTCCTGGACAACATTTGGAGACTACTAAAAATCACTGAATGCAAGTTATTTCATTCTTAGTTTTCATTTTGTCTCTAATTGTTACACATATCCGTTGAAGTGGAATGTTTCCCCCCCAAGGGAGACTATGTTTATTCATTAGTTGTTCTCTCTTGTCTAAATATTTTCCTAATTGAAATAAATTAGTAATGCCCTTTTCTGTTAGAAGGTATGGCAGATACTTCTCCTTTGATGATTGTTATTTATTTATTTGGGTGGGGGTGGGTGGGTTCACGTACCACAGCATATAAGTGGAAGTCGGAAAACAACCTGAGGAACCTGTGCAACACCCTTTTAAGGACCTGAGAGCTTCAGTTGCTCCTGGCTCCATTACTCATTAACGTTGCAATGGTAGGATCACATATACATGAGCCACCTTACATCCTTGCTTTAAGTAGGTGCTTGGAAATTGAACCCAGACCAGCAGGCTTTGCAGGGCATGCAAGGAGGCTTTGCTGAACCATCTCCCTAGCCCAATGAAAGCTACATATTCTTAAGTTTAAATAACAACAGACATTCCTAGCCAAATGAAATTAATATTTAAGATTTATAGAAATACCACAATGAGCAAAGCAATGATGCATTATTTCTAAAGATTTTTTTTATTTTATTTATTTTTGGAGAGAGACACAGAGAGATACAGACAGAGAAGGAGAGGGGGGCAGATAGAGATGGGCGCGCCAGCAGTCTCTCAGCTGCTGTGAATGAAATCCAGATGTGTGTGCCCCCTTGTGGTCACGTGCAGCATTGTGCCCTTGCATCACTTTGCATCTGGCCAAACCTGGGACCTGGAGATTGGAACCAGATTCTTAGGCTTAGCAGGCAGGTGCCTTAACTGCTAAGCCATCTCTCTAGCCCAATGACACATTATTTCTTATGCTAAATACTAATGTCATGATTTATAAAAAGCCTGCCTTTTAATCATGATTCCTTGAAATTGAAGATGCAAGATTTCCTAAATTATCAATTTTGTAGCTTGACAAAATTATAGAACTTGCACAATGAGTAAACATTCATGATGAAACCGAAACAATTTACTTTTGTGTGATTGATGCAAACAATTTCCATTGAAATATATTCTAAGTTTCAATATTAGTTACAAAGAGTTAATTATCACATTATATTCAGCATGGCATTTCCAAGGGAACAGAATGGAAGCTGCTTCAGAAGCAGCTATGGCATTTCTGTCCTTCTTCTAATTTGTTTTAAAGAACACCTGAACACAGACCTCTAGTTCCTGTTTTCAAAATGAAAGTATACATCATCATATACAGAGACTTAGATTTTATATTATCAAAATTCTGACTTCTGACTTCTTGTCTGATTTAATAATTCTTGGTTAGCTAATATATGAATAAAGATCCAAATAAATTTTGAATAGATTACTGTGTCCTGTCCTTGTGACCCATATCTCTGTAACGTTTCAGACACTGATTTATTTTCTTCCCTGCAACACAGATGACATTTCTGATTTCCATGAGATCAGTATGTCACAAGAGACTTGGTGAATGAAAAGTCGGCTATCTGCCACAAACATGATTTCTCTTCTTTGTAATACATCATTACAGTGTTAAAAGTATCAAATTCTATAGACTATTACCTAATTATTTATACAATTATTTTAATGGTTTGTTTATTAAAAGCTACATTATCATAATTGTAATACCTAAATTAAAATCTGTGAATTTCATATAAATGAGTATGATTTTGTCTGAATGATAAAAATTCATAAGGGACACCAGATTGAAGTTTTATTTGCTCGTCCAATGTATCATGGTTTTCAATATGTATGATGACATTTTGTTCACACATCTATTATAAACAATGACTTCATGTAACATAAATTTTCTCTTTTAAATGTTAATGCCTGAATATTTAAAGAAAATTTAAACTAATATGTCATAACCAAACATTCTCATTATTTGTTTCACAAAAATATTCTTTTGAAATTAAATGAGAATGTCTAACTGATACAAAGGGTAGTAAATACTGCTAGAAAATCATTTTACTGTTGTTTGTTTCATGCTTATAACCCCATGGCTTTTAAACAGTTAAAGTGATAAATTACTATCAGTCTTTGACAGCTTTTTGATATGTCCCCTTGTACATGAGAAGCTGAATTGAGAGACCACCTGAACTCATTTCACTGGGGATTCTGAACAACTATAAAAAATGGTTTTGTTTTGGACTTGGTAGGACTCAGAAATGAAAATGCCATTATGTCGAGGACAGCACATCAATCTAATTTGCTACCTGGATCCCCAATCTCCTCTTTTCACTGTTGACACTGTTTTTCAATATGCAACACAATACCAGCCTTGTTGCGTGTTTTGCTAACATTTTCTATGTGTATATCTTACACTTCTCTTAATAGTCTAGTTCACAGCTATATTTTATATTTAAGTCATTACTGGTAAATTCTCTCCATTTTTGAAAATGAGCACCCCACAGTGTGTTTTGGGACTAGTACATATACCAGAAAAGCATACTCCTGGGGACATCCCAGAAAAAGGCAAGTGATTAAAAGAGAATAAAAATAAACTATTATGTTCCACTTTATAAAATGAAAGTTTTGATTGTGTTGCAGTACTTGACAGAGAATGGGATAAAAAATATTTTTCTTGTTTCTTTATCATTTTAATGAAATATGGATTTGCTAGCTCAGAGAAGGATGGGGAAATGTTGATAAAACAGAATACAGCCTGTGTTATTGTTCTGAAAGAATAAAATGAGAAATAGATCAGTGAAGTAAGAATTTTGTTCCTGGGCCTATGGACCCAGCTCAGTGGTAAAGCACTTGCTGTGCAAGCATGAGAACATGAGTTCAGATCCCCAGAATCCACACAAAGCCAAATGCAGTAAGAAGCTTCCTTGATTCTCACACACCTTTAATAGATGAGATATGGAGGCAGAATTATCCTTAGAAGATCATGGGCTGGCTGTCCTGGTAAATGCAACAGAGATCTTGTCTCAAACAAGATAAAGGACCTCTACCCAAGGTTATTATACTCTGACCTTTACTCATGCAGCATGGCATGCATGCATACACACACACACACACACACACACACACACACACACACACACACACACAGCACTGTAATCTTGAGGATATACATTAAAATACCTTTAAAAAGAGATATAGCAAACTCCACAAGAAATGTGCTATGATATTTCTCAATTTTTGTAATATATATATATGAATAAAGATTAAACAAAAAACTACATATCGAAAAGTGCATTATCCTAGCAGCATCTTCTTGGTGGGATTGGATATCATATTCTAGGCAAGAGTTACACTTATTACAAAGTATCTATAGCCTTCCATCTTTTACACAAAAGTATGTGCAGTGTGTGCTATGTACAGTACAAACCTATGATTAGATTCTTCTTATAAAGGGCATTAAGTCCAAGAGATGCTTAGAACATTGATCTCTAATATAATGTCATTTTCCAGAGCTACATTGTTAAAGTTTTTGGAAGCACTTATTTGGTGTGGATGACAGAAAATGATTTCCTACGTCTTCAAGCATTCCAGCGACTGATAACAACCAGAATTCACTGCAGCAACTGCATCTCATTGAGGACTTAGCCATCTGAAAGAAGCTCTAGTTCCCCAGGGATGCAGCCACTTTCAGACACACAGAAGAACAGAACAATAAGGAATTTAGAATCTAAACTCACTCCTCTCCTTCACCTTTCCTCCTGCTATACATTCATCAGTTGAAGACAACTAGAAAAAAGAATGAAAGGAAGCAAGGGTTTCTGAAATCTATTTCACAAACAATCACCTTAGGCTCAGAGCAGACAAAACATGCATGGGTCATATATGTTGCTGTGACATAGGATAAAAATCCATCCCATGACACTATCTTTTGAATGCTGAATCAACATTACTTCAAATAGCCTGACTCAATCAAACTCTGGATTGGAAACCTAATAATCTGAATTTTACCAATGATACCAAGATGGATTTCTAAGTGTATTTTCACTTTTAAGAAACTTGGAGAAAATGACCTGCAAAACTCACAGTAAATAAATTATACTTTTAAACATATCATTGTTTAACCAAAAGATTTCATCAAAGATCCTAAACAAGTAAACGCCATACTACTATAAAGAATTACAGTCTTAGCCAGTTTTCTCCTTCTACTGGCAACTACTAAATAGTACAGAGTAATTTTATTAGCCTTGTAATTTGTTGAAGAAAATGTGTTTACCATCATTTTGTCTGGATATTTTTCAAATATTTTATTTTATTTTATTTGGCAGAGAGAGAAAGAGAAAGAGAGGAAATGGGTATACTAGGTCCTCCTGCCACTGCAAAAAAACTTCAAATGGACAAACCACTTTCTGCATTTGGCTTTACATGGGCACTTAGAAAATGAACCCTGGGCCAGCAGGATTTGCAAGTAAGTGTCTTTAACCACTAAGCAACCTCTTCAGCCTTGTGTCTGGATTTTTACCAACTAGTACATTATAAAATGACTATAGCCTTGAATAAAACATCAGTATCAAACAGAATCACATTATTATTTACCTAATGGTAAATTCTACAAAAGTGATTATTGTAACTTTCATGCAAATGTATAAATAAAGGATTTCCAATGATTTATTTAAAATAATAATTAAGGCCACCAATGAGAAGTTAAAAGTGACCCAAATGATATTTGACTTTTTTGATAATTTAAGAAAGAAATAATAGTTTATAACATAAAACATGTACAACTTACAAACCCTTTTAATGTCCAGCAAGGACATAAACACGGTCTTTGTTGCTATTAGTTTCAATAGATGAAAAATACTTCCATCTCTACAAATGAATAATCACAAGTTAACCTCTTCCACTATAGAGTGATAAAATAGACACTAACACACCAATTCCAACACTGTCCTGACAGAACATGCCATATTATCTCTTTCCTGTGTCTCAATTTAGAATCATATTTCCCCCACTAATAGTCATTCCTAACATAAATTTTAAGTCAAGAGCTCTTGCAATAATATTTAGGAGCATAGACACTTTATCATTATGAAAACATGGAGTTTAAACTGCACTAGGTAAGATTTATCTAGAGATACACTGCATGGAGAGAAATGCATTCAACTCTACTAACATGAAAAATAACAAAGGAGAAGGTCACATACAGAAAAGGGAGATGCTACACTAGTAGTTAAGTTTAAATAAAGTTTAGATACTCCTGACCGTTACAAACTTTGAAGCCGGGTGTGATTGTATGTGCCTTTAATCCCAACACTCAGGAGGCAGAGGTAGGAGGATCACCATGAGTTCAAGGCCACCCTGAGACTACAGAGTGAATACCTGGTCAGCCTGGGCTAGAGTGAGACCCTACCTCAATAAAAATAAATAAATAAATATAAAAATAAAAACATATATTAAAGGTAGAGGTGGGAGTAGCCTATGGACTGCTGGAAGGGAAGCAAAGTATAAATGAAAACATTAGTCTGGTCTCATAATACAGATAATAGCTTAAACAAAGCTCATGCACTCAAAGATAGTAACAGAACAAACAGAAATAAATATTATGGTATTAAATATATGCCACAGAGAATAATGGAACAACATGGTCTGTTACAATAGTCAGAAAAGCTTTCTGAATAAAGAAGGACTTGAAACAATGACTTGTAGAGGAATTCAGTTTGATTATAGGAAATTATCAGGAAATCAGTACCATGAATGAGAGAGTAATTAATAATGTCACCATTCATTGCCAAATATATAGCACTGATTCTGTTACAGATATTAGCTAGTAATTAGAAAAAAATAATAGTGAGAATAATGGATCTGTTCTCACTTTCAAAACATTTCATGATAGTATATGTCAAGAACACATATGTAGTTACATTGATTTTCATTTATTTTAACATATGTCAGTGTATGAACATATAATATCCCCAGAAAATTTCTAACTAATAAATCTATCATTATTATAATTCACTAAAGGAAGGAAATCAATTTTGACACAATCTTGACAGTGTCTTGGAAGTAGTAAGCAGATTGAATGTATATGTAGAAATGGAAGTTGGGATCAAATAGTTTAATAAGGCCAATCTAAACAGAATTGATTATGTTTAGGCACAGGATGAGATACATTATTGTTTGGAATTGCCAGCTCTGTGAAGTGAAAACTTGGAATGAAGCTTAATATGCTGTATTAAAAGAAACTTGATAAGAAACATAGCTACCTAACAGTATGGAATAATGCTACAGATAAGTTGATTTGCTGGAAAATTTAGAAGCCAAAATTTCTATTGTTTATTGCTGATAATTTGATGTTTTCGGTCTAGTCTGTAGACAATTTTCTGAGTACAACAAAAACAAAGAAACATACCTCCTAGTTCCCTGGTCGTGGTACCTCTGCTCCTGGCTGGGCTCACTTGGGCCCTGCCTTTGTGCTGGGTGCTGGGGCATTTGACTCTGCCATACTGATTACCCTGTCCCTGCATCCCCAACTCCTGGTTTCCCTGATCCAGAAGGTTCATGGGAGGAGTGAGTAGGACAGACTCCTGCTTCATTCTCTACCTCCCAGTACCTGATCCTCTTACCCTTCCTGCTGGCTTGGGGAAGCCTGGACCCTGAGTTGGTGCTGGGGAAGCAGATTTTTTACTCCAGCTTCCTCATTGACTTGCCCCTGGGTACCCAACTACCTTTTCCACTGAGCCAGAGGGATCACTTTGAGAGCTGGCCTCTTTTTCCTGGCTCTCCAGCTTCTGGGCTCCTGGTGTCCCCACCCTTGGTTTCCCTGTGCTGAAGAGTGCATGCAAGTGGAGATATTAAGCCTCAGTTCTCAGTTACCCACCTCCCAGTTCCACAGGTACTCTTGATGCACTTGCAACTTCCATAATCTGTGCATCTGCAGTTATAACTCCATCCTACTCCGATGTAGTTCCTTTTTAAAATTGAGCATTCATGGAAGATCCTGCAATTATAAATACCTGCTTCCTCCTCAATAAAATAAGACTTTTACCCTGAGATGGGTAGAACACAATGAGGAAAAAAATAATGAAAGTCATAAAAACAGAGAGGGGCTGGAGAGATGGCTTAGCGACTAAGGCGCCTACCTGCTAAGCCTAAGAATGCTGGTTCCAATGTCCAGCGGTTCCAATCTCCAGGTCCCACGTTTAGCCAGATGCAAAGTGAGGCAAGGGTGAAATGCCGCACTTGCCCACAAGGGGGCACACACATCTAGATTTTATTCACAGCAGCTGAGAGAATGCTGGCACACCCATTTCTGTCTCCCTCTCCCTCTCTGTCTATCTCTCTCTGTCTCTCTCTCCAAAAATAAATAAAAACTAATTTAAAAAATTAAAAAAAAAAAAAAAAAAACAAAACAGAGAGGTCTCCACCATGGATGCCTAGTACCAAAATGGAAGTCTCCAAGGAAAACATAAAGAAAACAATTTAAATTGAATCCCAAAATGAAAACACAATAAACTATGTGACCATGATCAAGAGAATTTCTGAAATAGATGATACTCATCAAAAAGCCAACAATTGTATAAGTGAAATTGAGCAAAATGGACTCTTAGAGCACACATCTTTTGTCAATAGGCTTAACTTAACTGAAGAAAACCAGACTGGTTTCCAATGAGAGATAAATGAACTGAAGGTAAGTCAACATGTAGATGATCTCCATAAACAGCTGATTAAGCTTAATGAAGACACAATTAAATGCAAAAATAGATTTCAAGAAGTGTCAAGAAAATCAAATCTCAAATTGTATTTGGACCTTAAAAACGAGAGGAACACAATTTAAAAAAATAATAACCCTAAAACAGAAATCAAATATAGCTTTTAAAAACCTCTCTAGGACCCCTCAGTAACAAAGTCACTTTTGTGGAAGAAAGAAATTCTAAGCTGGAAGACAATACAGAAGAAATTAATAGGGAATCCAAAAACTTTTCTAAGTTCAAAAAATAATGTGAACAGATTATGAGGGAACTGTTGGATACCCTAAAAATGACCAAACATCCATGTCATGAGTATACCAAAAGTGGAAGAAATCCAGGCCAGAGGCATAGAGAACATATTCAACAAGATTTTTAAAGAAAAATTTTCCAATATAAAAAGAAAGGTCCATCCAGATACAAGAAGCTCACAGAATACCAAACAGACAGGTCCAAAGATGAAACTCTATAAGGCACATCATGTTAAAACTGGTAAAAAATGAAAACAGAGAGTGTGATAAAAGCAGCAAGAGATAAACAATTCACTACACACAATGTCAATCCCATCAGAATTATCCCAGATTTCTCAACTGAAATCCTGAAAGCCAGAAGGACCTAGAATGGAACACTTCAAAGTCTAAAAACACTATGGCTTCCAACACAAATTTCTGTACATAGCAAACATATTCCTTGTAATAGATGGTAAAGGGAAAACTTTCCATGACAAAAGTCATCTCTATCATTATGTGAACACAAAACCAAAACTAAAGAGATTAATTCAGGAATATTCCACACAGAAGAGTCAAACAACCAATCTTAAGAGACATAAGAAGACAACAGTAATCAAAATTAGGGTAGGTTGAAAAATATACAAAGCCCAAGAAAGCAACTTTTCATGTCAAGGAAAAAAAAAAAAAAAAAACTTACACTTATAACCTAAAATCACCATCAAAAGACAAAATTAACAGGGTGGGTCAGAAAAATTGATCCTTCTTTATGCTTTCTTCAAGAAACCTACCACACTACTAAAGACAGATACCTCCTAAGAATGAAATAATGGAAAATGATCTCCCAAGTGAATGGAAACAAGAAACAAGCAGGTGTTGCTATATTAATATCTGATAAAATAGACTTCAAAGCAAAAGTAATCAAAAAGAACAAACAAGGCCATTTCTTACTCAACAAGGCAATGGTCCAATATGAGGCCATCGCCGTCATAAATCTTTATGCATGAAACATAGGTGCACCACAGTTTATAAAACAAAACCTACTTGACAACAAAACAGAAATAAATCACAAACACCATCAAAGTTGGGGACATCAATACTCCACTATCATCAAAAGATAGATATTCCAAGCAGAAAAGAAAGAGGGAAAGAATAGAGCTCAAAAATACTATAGAATAACTAGCCATCTACAGAACTTTACTCCCAGTTGTACAGAATACATATTCTTTGCAGCATCCCATGGAATCATCTCCAAAATATGTCACATATTAGGACATAAAACATGCCTTTATAAATTCAGGAAAATTGGAGTAAGTTTCTGTGTCATATCAGATCACAATGCTTTAAAGCTAGAACTTTACAAGAAGAGACACATCAGGAATTCCACCATTTTCTGATGAGTAAACAAACACTTGTAAACAATGAATGGGTTGTGAAAGAAGTAAAAAATAAATAAATAATAAAATTTCTAGAATTGAATGATTATGAAAACTTTATGGGACACAATAAAGAGACAATGTTTCTGTGCAAAATGTCCCAACTTGTGGCTCTAACAATCTTTCTGCTCCCTCTTCCAGAAAATTCTCTGAGCCATGTTAGGTGCATATTAAATCTACTTCAGTGATGGGCATTTAGGAGCCCCTGGATCTCTGGTTTAATAGGTGTTGAGTATCCTCGGTGTCTATCTCCTTCATCCTTATGCTGATATCAGATTCACTATGAAAGCAGAACTCTTGCTTATTTCCCCAATTCCACTGTGGTTTCAGCTGGAGCTGGGGTGCAATGTTCTGGGTTTTTCTTAATCTTCTCAGGTCCAGCTCCCATCTGAAAAAGACAAGTGGACTCTAAAATGGAGAGTGAAGGGAGCACTGGTTAAATGGGATAACCATTATTAATTTAGAGAAAATTTAAAGGTTATAGACCCTCCTTATCACCCAAGATTAGTGGGAGCTTGACTATGGAAAGTAGAGTCATTATCTAGATATGATTCTGACTTGTTTCCCAGTTCTAGAATGGTTTCTGGATTAGCCAATCCAAGAGCAGTTGGTTACCCACCATGGCTATGTGCCACTATTACACTTGTGTGAGAATTACATTGGGTTGTTTGCTTCTTAGTCGTTTAGACTTTGAGTTGCTCAGACAGATGTTGGCCACTTGCCCCTGGTAGCTCATGAAGCACCTTCCAGCTCTAGATGGGCTAATTGTCTAGGAACTGGCTCTTTTCTGGATCCAACCAGTTCTCTCCATGATCCGTGCTGACAGTTTATGGTGTCTTCAGCAGTAGAGTCTTACCATCAACCTCTGGTGGGTAATCAAGTGCTCTGACAGAAGTCTGCCTTGTTTATTTTGGGAGATCTAGTAGGTCTCTCTGATCAACAGATCATTGTGGATGTAAACAATATCCTGGTACAGAGAATTACAGGCCAGTACCAAGGGAAAAGAAAAAAGAAAAAGACAAGAGAAAGAAAATGGAGAAATTTAAGGTTAGGCTTCATCTCACCCTCTCCATGGCACTTCACTTCAGGTGCTCCCCCCAAGGTTCTCTAGAGGGTTTCATCTTTTAGTCTAACTTGTAGAATATAGGATTCTATGGTACCAATTCAATCTGGGTTCAATTTTTGTTCACCCCTCCCCAGCCTTCCCCTTCCTCCAAGCTCTGTCCTCCCTATTGTCCAAATCTTGACATGCTATTCAGGTATGTCAGCAACTCAGGCTGATCTAGGTTAGAAACCACAGATGAGTGAGACCATGCAATGGATGTCTTTCTGTGATTGTGTGAGTTTCTTAGAATGATCTCTTACAAGTTCTACCATTTTTCTACATTTTTTTCTTAACTGCTGAGTAGAATTTCATCATGTAGATATACCACAGTCCTCCAATGATGGGCACCTTAGTTGATCCCAGGTTTTAGCTATTATTAATTGAGATGCTATAAACATGGTTGAGCAAATATCTCTGAACTGAGATGTGGAACTTGTAAGGAAAATGCTGAATAAGGGAATAACAGGATGTGGTGGTAACTCTATATTCATCCTTTTTAGGAGTCTTCATATTTATTTCCATAGTGGTTGTATCAGCTTACATTCCCACCAACAGTGAATGAGGGTTCCTATTTCTCCACATCCTCACCAACATTTGTTTTTTTGATTGATTTTTTTAATGTTTGCTAGCCTTACTGGAGTAAGGTGGAATTTCATAGTTGTTTTCATTTGCATTTCCCTAATGGTTAGGGATATTGGACATTTTCTTAAGTGTGTGTGTTAGCCATTTGTAATTCTTCCTCTGAAAACTCCCTGATCAGTTCTCTGCCCCATTTTTGGAGTGTGTTGTTTGATTTTTTATTGTATAGCTTTTTGATTTCTTTGTAGATTCTAGATATTAGGCTTCTGTCAGTGGTATAGCTGGAGAAGATTTTCTTCCATTCAGTGGGTAATCTCTTGGTTCTGTTTATGGTACGTTTGTCTGTTCAAAAGCTGCCATCACGGAGCTTCTCACTGAGTCTGTAAGATAAAGTGGACCTTTTTTCCCACAAACTGCTCTTGGTCAGGTGATTTCTGCCAGCAATGTGAACCTGACCGCAATACTCTCTGTTGGAGAATCTGTTTGCTTTTTCAGAAAGTAGTAAGACCTGAGGATATAAACTACCCCTCACATCTAAGCCAAGGCCCAGGTGAAACCACAGAAGAATTGGAGAGACAAAAAATGGCAAAGCTTCCATGCTGAGCCTGACAATCAGCTCCAGGGTGAAGGAGAGAGACAATGAGAATACTCAACTCACATCAAAGCAGAAATCCAGAGGCTCCCAAGAGCTTATCACTAAGGTAGACTTAAAACACACCCAAGAAGGATCAGGGAATTTTGCAGAAGTGGAGGCAGAAAGATTATGAATCAAAGGTTGGGATATAATGCCCAGAGGCATTGCTTCCATCCAAAATCTGACTGTTCCTCCCACAAAGCATAACCCACAACCCCATGGGGAATACCAGCAAACCCAATGAGGAAAGTTGCCAGTAAAATGGGGGCAGGGGATGAGGAAAAATGTGGTGCCAGCACATTATGTATCCTTACAAAGTATGTTTATTTTAAAAAAATCAATAAATAGAACAATATATGGTCATATTTTTCAGTATTAAGAGATATTAGTGTTATGTCATATTGGTACTAATGTCTTAATAATATGTGTTTGTGTGTGTGTTTGCATGTAAGTCGGTATGTGTGTTGCATTCTAGATCTAGTTTGTTTTATGTTTCAGGACTACATTGTACAAAGGTAATTAAATAGCTTTCAAAAGTGACTCCAGGAAACAACATTACTTTTGTATTATACTGTGTTTTGTTCATTTCTGATTATCACAAAAGTTCATTATTAAACATAATATTAAAAATGAATTTGTATTATTTAAGGGGTAAGGTTCAGAATAATTTTGTTAATTAGAGGTGTGCTATGAGTGTATATAACTTTTCCTAGGCAGTGTATTAAACTCTGTCACCTTTGCCACCATGCTTTCTTTAAAGTGACCCCTGACCCATGAGCTTATATTAATATTTTATTTTCCAATGCTTATAGAATCATTCCTACCTATATTTGACTATGTGGTCAGTTGAGAAATATAATTGAATATTAGTGCATTATCTATACAATTGGGTAATGAAATGGTAGAATATTTTAGAAGTGAATATTAATTTGTTTTGTACAGTTTTTTCTTAATTTTGACTAATATATATATTTTTTATTTTCAAGGTAGGGTCTCACTCTGGCCCAGGCTGACCTGGAATTAACTATGTAGTCTCAGGGTGGCCTAGAACTCACAGTGATCCTCCTACCTCTGCCTCCCAAGTGCTGGGATTAAAGATGTGCACCACCATGCCCAGTTTGACTCACATTTTGAATGCATTACAAATTAAGTTCTTAAACTCATTTTCATTATTGTTTTAAAGATAAGACATATTTCTCATGTCTCTCTAGCATTATAGGTATTTATAAAATAACAGGGATTTAATGCTTCTTTGGCTTTACTAGTGTTTACGACACATTTACAAATAAAATAACAGGCTGTTATGTAAATATATGAAGTTATTACCTAAGTTCTTTCTAAGTGTTGAACTTTTTTTTTTTGATGGATAAGCTTAATATCTTCAATAAATGTCTTTAACCATGTGGGAAAAGTTACAAGAAGACCCTGAAGGGAAAGAAATCTGAACATTATGCAAACAATATCTGAAGACTTTTAAGAAAAGAAAACCCAGAGAATGGACAGAACAATAGGAACCAGTGAATGTGTTCTGGAGATTTACATTATGCAATTGTGTTAGTTTTGGTAAAAAATATGTAACATAATTTGATACTGTGCTAAGTAAAATAAATTATATAAAGTTTTCATGAACAGCATTTTGTGCTCTTGGTGAGTTGTACCAGGAATATATAAATAATAATGGATACACTAGATGATGGCATTAGGGGAGATTACAAAATTATTTTAAATGTTTTAGCCACTTTGATATGACAATGCAGAGAGGAGTGATACAAACATATTTTGAGAAATTCACTTCTATAAATAGTGAGGTTACTTAAAAAGCAATCTTGGGGCTGGAGTGATGGCTCAGCTTTTAAGGTGCTTGTTTTCACAGCCTAATAACCTGGGTTTGATTCCTTAGTACCCAAGTACAGCCAGATATATAAAGCAGCCTATGTGTCTGGAGTTCGTTTGCAGCAGCTAGAGGGCCTGGTTTACCCATTCTCTGCCGGTCTGCCTCAGTCTTGCTCTCTCACTTTGTTACTCTCACTCTTCTTGCAAATAAATAAATAAAATGTATTTTACAAAAGGAATCCCTGTGTGGTAATGGGACCAGGGAAAGGGTATAAAAGAGTATAATCTGGGCTGGATAGATGGCTTATCAGTTAAGGCATTTGTCTGAAAAGCCAAAGGACCTAGATTTGATTCCTCAGGATCCACATAAGTCAGATGCACATGGTGGTGTGCATGCATCTGGAGTTTGTTCCCAGCTGTTTGAGGCTCTGCTGTGTCCAATCATATTCTCTCTCTTTCTCACTCTCTCTGTCTCTTTCAAATAAATAAATAAAATAATATATTAAAAATTAGAGATAAAAAAGAGTATAACCTCTGTGTGTGTGTGTGTGTGTGTGTGTGTGTGTGTGTGTGTGTGTGTATGGTATAATAGCCATGAAGAAAACAAATGGGACTTTACCTATTTGATTTTATAAGGGTATCTAATATTGGGGGTTGTTTTATTTTTTTGAGGTTATATTTTAATCAAAATAATTTCTACATAATAAAATAAAATATTATAAAAAGTAATCCCAGGCTGGAGAGATGGCTTAGCGATTAAGGCGCCTGCCTCCTAAGCCTAAGAATGCTGGTTTCAATCTCCAGCAGTTCCAATCTCCAGGTCCCACATTTAGCCAGATGCAAAGTGACCCAAGGGTGCAATGCTGCACTTGACCACAAGGGGGCGCACACATCTGGATTTCGTTGGCAGCAGCTGAGAGACTGCTGTTAAGCCCACCTCTGTCTTCCTCTCCCTCTCTCTTTGTCTCTGTCTGTCTCTCTCAAAAAAAAAAAAAAAAAAAAAAAAAAAAAAGTAATCCCATTGTTTCTCTGAATTTTTGCAAAGATCTTTGGAAAAGTGAGCTAATTTTCAGTTCTTAGGAAGTGGATGCGGATGTGGTAAGGGTGAGTGTAACATTCATTCCAGGTCCCCATGAAGATGGAAGACTTAGTTTTAACTGATTATGTAAGGGTTTTGTTTCTACCAGTGATAGAATTTCTCATGGGCAACCAGGGTAGGTGTTCCCAGGGTAGGCTTGGGTTATGTAATATAACATATTCATAGATTCCGAGCATTGGGATGTAGACATATATAAAGGGTAATGTCATTATTTTACCTATCATACTAATCAAAACATAAGTCTAAAATGAACTCTTACGCAAAGTAAAAGTAATTTAGAGGGATATCCTAAAACTAATATTTATTAACTGCTAATTTTTATTAATTAATCAGGTGAATTACCCTTTAGCAGAAGAAGATAGAAGAAGCCAAAATATAGTAGTCATGAAAAATACAAGATAGACATTACATTTCTAGTTTTTTAAGGTTATCTAATAGTGGGGTTTGTTTTATTTTCTTTGAGGCTATATTTTAATCAAAATGATGTAAATTACATGTGGCTGAAGTGTTGTTCTGAGAAATGACAGGTAATCAAAGTTACCCAACAAATGTTAGATTTATCATTGTAACAGTGGCTACATGGCTACTATGTGATATTTATTAATTAAAATGTGTATTTATTGTGTCAAAAACCTTTTAATTTCTGGCCATTGTTATGCAACTTCAAAACATAATACAGAGTGCATGCTGTTTCTAAATATTATAATCATATTATTTAGTTTTATAAGGAAAAAAAAACTACTCTGATATTTTGCTTGGATTATTACAATGTCTCATTTTATTATAGATTTAAGAATTTAATAATAGAGAGATTAACAAAAAATCACTAAGGTCCTGTAGAAAATATTATGAAGTGTTAAAATTAAAAGTCTGTAATTTCCAGATTTTTAGTTCTATGTGAGTACAGCATTTTATTAGGCTATTGTGACTTTTTAAAATATTAGTTGCTATGGTATCATGAGCTTCCAAATACTTTATAGTTTCAACACCTCCTACCTTGTATCCATAAATTAACCTCAGAAATGGCTTTGCAGTCTTTTAATATTACACATTCACATAACTACTGATGCTATAAATTTTCTTTAGAAAACTAGGCCTTATTTAATTTAAATTTATATTTAAAGATATATTTGTGTATGTTAAATTGCTTTGTTATTTAGTTATGAGATGACATATTTTAAGTTTGCACTTGATAGATTAAGAAATTTAAATTTCATTTCTAAAACTTTATGTATTATTTTATACTTTTAATTTCATTTACTGGATAGAGTAAATGAATTTTTTTATACTTAATCAAAGGAGCACATATTGCTTCCTTAAAAAGTTTTTCCAAACATAAATATGAAGAGTTCATTTGTAGTGGCTAGAGGCCCTGGCGTGCCCATTTTTTCTGTGTCTGTCTCTCTCTTTCTCTGTTTGCAAATAAATAAATAAATAAATAAAAAAAATAAAAATAAATATCTTAATTATTTATATGTTTTTGAAACAAATTTTGTTGACTAATTAAAGTAAAATATTGTAAATAATGTCATATTATTTTTTTATTTTGTGTCCAGAATTATTTTACTTGTTAAAAAAATATTTTTACACACTCTATATAACATAGTAGTTGATTATGACTTTATAATAATGAGAATTACTCAGACTTGGGGTCTTGGCTAAGTGGGGCCAAAATCAACAAAAGGTCTTGGATTGTTGGCTCAGAAATAATCCTGGGATGGCCACCTGTTGATGTCTGCCCTGAAGAAAACATTTTATTCTGACTGCATCCATTTCAACTTTCTAAGTTGCTTTAGCAATGTTAGATAATCCACATTCTTTTTCTCCTCTTTTATGTTTCTACTACTGTTGACATCTGGGCTGATATCACTGTTGTATAGCTCTGCCCCTCCTGACATGAGCTGTCATTACCTGGAACTCAGGGAACTCCTCGAAGTCCTCACAGTTCACACAGACGCTAAGGCCTCCCCTGCAGGCCCGTCACTGGAAGCAGAGGTGTCCGAGGCGGTGCCTGATATGTGGTATCAGGTATAACGCAGAGATCATGGCTTTCTGCCTTTGAGGCCCTGGACTACATCTAACTCTGTCACTTTGCTGTCGTCTATAATGTGTCAATATTATCTTCTTTATGCCTAGCATACTTCCAGGATTAACCATGGCTTTTTAAAAATTGATTTATTTATGAGGGGAGTGAGAGAGAGAATGGGCAGGACCACTAGCAACTGCAGACTCCAGATGCATTGAACCCAGACCAGCAAGATTTTCAAGCAAGAACTTTTAATGGCTGAGCAATCTGTCTAGCCCACAATTAGCTGTCTTGATAAATAAAGAGTGATATAACCAACTTTGTGTGTGTATGTGTGTGCACACATCTGGGATTCATGCTGCTGCAAAGTTAAAATTCTTTTTTTTTTTTTTTTTGATATAAGTAAGTTGCCATCATGTGAGTTCAATTATTTTTATGGCTCTATAGTTAAAACAAAAACCATAACAGCATTTGATGTGTTTGTCTCAATATATGCAGAGGGAATATCTTTAAGATGGGTATATTTAATGAATGGCCATGATGCAGGACACCTTTTGCATCCAGCTCTACATAGATGGCTGGGAAATTGAATCTGTACCTGCAGTCTTTGCAAGGAAGGGCCTTTACCCATTAAGTCATCACCAGCCCCTATATTGTTCTTAAGAACAACTTTGGTGACTTAAAATTTTATTTTTAAAATCATTTAAAACAGACACAATCCTGACAAAGACTACTCATAATAAGTTGTGAAAGTGCTTAGTATACTAAAATTCCGGTTTTATAATTAAACTTGGTAACTAATAAATAGACAGAAATTTTACACATTAATCTTAAAATCTTTTACTCTAAGATTCAGACCTATATTTTTCTCTGAAAGTCTTTTGCATCCTTTAAAAACAAGTTTTGAAAGAATTTTGAAATAGTTTTACATGAAAGAAATTATAAATATAGTACATAGAAATGGTACTTTCTTTATGCTCAGCTCTCCACAACAGAAATATTTTATGTCTCTATAGTACATTGTCCATTTGACACAACTCAGGCTTCAGTCAAAATTTAAAGAGTAATCAATCACATAAAGGAAAATTATACAAGCAGTGTTTTCTTTGTTTATGCTTCTGGTTGAAATGCAGCTCACTACTGCCGTAATAATAATACTGAGGTAATTCACCTCTACACCTACACATCAACCTCTCATCAGATGCCAGTGGTAGACCAGCAACAGGACAGTTAAGTAAGAACAAGAGTGTGGGGCTGGAGAGATGGCTTAGTGGTTAAGGTGATTGCTTGTAAAGCCAAAGGATCCTGGTTAGATTCTCCAGTAACCATTAAGCCAGATGCACAAGGGGATGCATACATCTGGAGTTCGTTTGCAGTGGCTTGTGGCCCTGGCAAATCCATTCTCTCTCCCTTTCTCTTTCTCTCTATCCCCTTTCTCTCTCCCTCTTTTTCTCAAATAAATAAATAAAATTTATTTTAAAGAAAAAAGAACAAGAGTGTAGGGAGGAAATTTACTTTCTAATTTCCTAACTATTAGTGTCTCAGATTCCTCAGAGAGAAAGGGAGAGAGAGAGAGAATAGATTTACTCCCCAATTATCTTTTTTTGTTTATTTGTTTTTCGATGTAAGGTGTCGCTCTAGCCCAGGCTGGCCTGGAATTCACTATGTAATCTCAGCTTGGCCTTGAAGTAAAGGTGATCTTCCCACCTCTGCCTTCCCAGTGCTGAGATTAAAGGCCACCATGCCCAGCTACTTCCCAGTTATCTTAAACAGGATTGCTTGAAGGATGAAAACTATTTTATTGACATATTTCCCATTGCTATAAATTCTAACATGATGTTTAGAGGTAAGGGATGATGTTCCTTTCAATTGCCTTTCTGTTTGTCTGTATGTGTCCGTGTATGTATATGCGTGTGTGTACATCTGTATCACGTATGTAGAGGTCTGAGGACTTCCGAGAGGTGTTAGTTCTCTTCTTCATTGTATTTGAGACTGATTTTCTGTTGTAGTTTTTAGGAAAACCATTTCATGGCTCCACAAGCTTCAGAGTCCTCCTGGCTCTCTCTCCCATGGCTGTAGGAAACTTGGGAGTAAAAATACACATATATCACTTTGCATCTAGGTGTACATGTATGCTGGAGATTTGAACCCTGGTCTCCCCAGTCCTTGAACTATCTTTTCTTAAGTTTGTTTTACCCTACTAGTAAGTTTATTTTAATAACAGTAAATAAATATTATAAAACATTCAATATGTTATTGATAGAATAGCCATAGTAATACTTTGATGAGTAATTCATAATTTCTAGATAAAGTGATTGATGTTGAGAGGAGTTGGGAGAATGTCTTACACTCATTAGGTCACTGAATTATTAAGAGTTGTGATCTGATCCCAACACTCTTGCAGAGTCTATGACAGTGGATGTGCAACATAGAAGAAACCCTGCATAAGTAAAGTAACAAGCCAGTGTCCATAGGAACAATGGGTATACATGTATTAAATGAAATAATCAAAATAAATATTTGATGTAGTAATTTAAGAGTATGAATAAATAAACATACACATGATGAACAGTATATTTAAATAGAGTCACAACTTATTTCTAATTTGTCCAAGGCTCTTGTATGTCTGCATGGTAATGGATATGTAGACATCACCCTGGATTTAAATTGCATAGCTTGGCCAGCAATTCTAATACATACAGAAACATATCACTTCATATACGTGAGCCTGAGTTTCATATATATAAAGTGTTAATAACAATATCACTTTATTGATACAATTTAGTGATACTTGGCAGACTTTGTGGCAATTTATAAACTATCATCTGTAATATATATGCATACACCTACATAGGCCAGCATGCATGTATAATCTTGAAAAATATGATTAAACAGTGACACAGTGCTTATTCCATCTTACATGACTATGTAACCACTACCTTTATAGAATGTTGGACTTGTTTCACATTAGGAATAATGGGAATAAATAGTTATTGGGGTTTTGGTTCAAATTCATAATTTTAACAGTGTTAAAGAGAAAAATAATTATTGTAAATGGTGTGAGTTTGACACCATATATATATAATTTAGGGGCCACAAAGAAGTGTGGGCCTAGATAGGTGTTTTAGTATGAACACCATTGACCTAGAAATTAAGATGTTTGGCTGTTTACATGTCCTCAAGGAAAAGGTATTTCAAGGAGCAAGTAAATCAGTTTTTTTTTTTGTTTTTTGTTTTTGTTTTTGTTTTTGGTAAGCATTGTCTAATCAGAGGAATAGAGTTTTTATTGTGTTAAATACATTTTTCTTTCAACTATTCTTTCTATCTGTGGTAGTTTGAATATATGACCCCCAATATATTCAGTGTTTTATTAGTTTGTAGTTTGCATCTGCCTTGCTAGAGGCAGTATCACTGGGTGAATCTTAAGTGTCACTGGGTGGGTTTGAGATTTCAATCTAAAGATATGCAAAGTGTGCCTAGGTAGAGTTCCTGAGGTGTGCTTTTGAGGTGTGTGGGGCTCTCTTGATCTCTTGCCTGGTCCTGTAAGAGCAGGCCAGCTTCTTCTGCCATTATGGAACTTCCCCTGCATCTGTAAGCTTCAATAAATACCTTCCTCCATAACTGTGCCTGGTCTGGAAGTTCATCTCAGCAAACCTGAATCTGTCTAGTACACTACATACACATACATGTGCCATATATATATAGATAGATAGATAGATAGATAGATAGATAGATGATAAATATTACAAACAATTCCATTAATGTTCTAAAGTAACCCACTGTATAGTTACTTTAAATGCTTGCTGCTCCCTATTAATCAAAGATTTTCATTTTATTGCTTGGCACTCTGTGACAGGCTCTACTCCAGTCTATTTGGATTGGCTCCACTGTTTTCAGCAACTCCATTTCCTGTTCAAAGCTTTTTCTACAACACATTGCCATTGCCATTTATTGTGTCTTGGCATTTCCTCCTCCTCTCACCTGCTTACTTTCTCCCTGTCTATTTCTCATTGCAAACTCATCCTAAAGACACCTGATGTTAGTCAAGTGTTATACTCCTGAGCTAAATCCACAGTTCTATCTTATTGTCTTATTAATGTTTACCTCAAGTTCATCTTACCATAATATATAATAAGTGAGATCTATTTTTAATTCATTAAGAGTTTGTAGCTATGGGGTGTAAGAAGAATAAGAACAGGGTATGTATAAAAATGTTATACTGGAAACAATTACTTTAAAAACTAATTTAAAATGTATCTATAAGCCTAAACAAGTAAGTGATAAAAGAAAGTTAGTTTACAGAACAAGTAATATGTGTGATTTTACTAGTTACCTAGGGTATTTTTAGAAACTACTGCTTAAATGAAATTGCATTATTATTTCAATAGATATACTTTAATTAGAGCCACGACAGCTTTTCCTTTTTTAAAAAATCTTGCACATCGCGGCCTAGAGAGATGGCTTAGTGGTTAAACACTTGCCTGTGTAGCCTAAGGATCCTGGTTCAAGGCTCGATTTTCCAGGACCCACGTAAGCCAGATGCACAAGGGGGAGCACTAATTTGTAGTTCATTTGCAGTGGCTGGAGGCCCTGGCATGGCCATCTCTCTGTCTCTCTCCCTGCCTATTTCTGTATCTCTCTCAAATAAATAAATAAATAAATAAATAAATAAGATAAAAAAACAGTTCTGCACATCACATAACTGAACTAACAAGGCAAATGAAAGGTAGGGGAGATAACCTATGACACTTTTGAACCTTGGAGACCTAGTTCACATTCTTTAAAAGACCATTTTCTACATCCTCTTTCTCCAAGATGTGTGGAAAGAGAGAAACCCTCATTCACTGTTGGTGGGAATGCAAACTTGTACAACCACTGAGGAAATCAATCTGGACGCTCCTGAAAATAATGAAAATAGAACTACCAACAGGACCAATTATTCCCTCACTGGGCATTTATCCTAAATGCTCCAAGTTTAACTGCCGAGATATTTCCTCAACCATGTTTACAGCTGTCAATTCATATTATCTAAGAACTGGAAGCAACCCAGGTGCCCATCATTGGATGAATGAATAATAAATTTGAAGTACACTTACACAATGGAATTCTATTCATAAGTAGGAAAAATGATACAATAGAATTTGTAGGAAAATGGATGGACTTGGAACAGATCATACTCAGCGAACTCATACAATCACAGAAAAACAAATACCACATGTTCTCACTCATCTGTGATTCCTAACCTGGATCAGCTTGAGTTGCTGGCATACATGACAGACAACTTGAAGCCCAGACAATAGGAATGGAAGGACTTGTGAGGGCAGGGAGAGAGGAAGGGAGGTTGAGGGGAAATAAACACAAAACTGAACCCATAGTAATTTGGCACCATAGAAACCATTCTCTTTGAAGGTCAACTAAAAGAATTAAGCTTCAAAAGGAGTATGGGGGGAGGATCTAGAAAGAAGGGCCCCAGAGAGGGTGTGTTGAAGCCTAACCTTAAAACATTTGGCTCTGGCCTATAATTCCCAATACCAGAAATTAGTGCTACCCACATTGAGCTGTTGATCACAGAAGACCTAAAAGGTCCTCAAAACAAGACAGGCTTCTGCCAAAGCACTTGATTATTCTCCTGAGGTAAAAGGCAAGAACCTATTGCTGATGACACTACATGCTGACAACAGAGAACATTGAAAGACCTGGCTGGAATCCTGAAGAGATCCAGGCCTCAGACTGTCAGCCTATCTAGTGATGGAAAGTGCTCCATGAGCTCCTGAGGGAAAGTGGCCAACAAGTGTGAGGAAGCAGTGGTCTTAGCTACTCAGAAGGAACCAGCCTGACAAGATGCAAACTCCAATGCAATGGTGGCACACAGCCTTGGTGTGTAACCAATGGCCTTCTGATCGTCTGTGAGATCTTCTCAATGGAAAGGATGCCATATCTAGAACTCAGAACCAGGTCAGAATATTATGGGACCAACAACAAGCCTCCTCTAGTCTTTGGCTAAAAGAGGGGCTTCATTCCTCAAAATTCTCCCTAAAGTAATAATGCTTGTCCCATTTAGTCTATGCTGACTTCACTCTCCATGGATAATCTGTTTTATTTTTTCAGAAGGTAGCAAGCATAGCCAGGTGATGTGTCACATGTTTTTAATACCAGCACTTAGAAGACAGAGGTAGGAGGATCACCATGAGTTTGAGGCCAGCCTGAGACTACCGAATGAATTCCAGTTCAGCTTTGGCTAGAGCAAGACCCTGCCTCAAAAAAATAAATAAATAAATAAATAAATAAAAAATAAAAAATAATAAAAATAAAAAAAAAACAAAACAAAACAAAAAGGTAGCAATGTAGCAAGACCTGAAGAGATAAATCACCCTTGCATTTCAGCAAAGACCCAGGTGAAACCACAGAGGAATTGGGGAGAAGAGCAAGAGTGCTGCTACCATGGTGAGCCTGACCACCTGAGGCAGGGTGAAGGAGACAGACACTGAGGATTCTCAACATATACCAAAGCAGAAATGCAGAGGCTACTGTGAGCAGAACCCACAACCCCATGGGAAATACCAGCAACCCCAATGAGGAGGGCACCCAGTGGAACAAGGGTTAGCAAGAAGGGACAAGATGGCAACAACATATGAGTATCTACACAAAGTATGTTCTTAAAAAAAAGAGAAAAAAAGCAATATTAATTTTATATTCTAATTTTTCCATTCTGCTTATGTTCACTCTGTCCTCCTTCCCTGGATTCCTTTCTATCCTCTATTTTTTCCTATCTACTCTCTCCACTTCTAGCCTTGCCCATTTCCAAACCATCATTTACAGTTTTTTTGTTTGTTTGTCTTTTGGATTTTTGAGGTAGGGTTTTGCTCTAGCCCAGGCTGACCTGGAATTCAATATGTAGTCTCAGGGTGGCCTTGAACTCACAGTAATCACCCCTCCTCTGCCTCCCAAGTGCTGGGATTAAAGGGATGTGCCACTATTCCTGGCTCTCTATGGTTTTCATATGATATCACTAAAATCTATATTCATTTTCTTTAAAAACATTTTAGTATAATTTAACTTATTTTATTGAGATATAATAATTTCACATATTAATGTACAATTCTGTTTGTTAACTCTAGCAGAACTAACTCAACCCCTAGTTTGGCAGTCCCTTTTCTCCTCCTGGCCTTCCATATTTGTAGCAATTTCAATGCTGTAATTTTTGTTTCATCAAAAATTTTCAGTCAATACCTCATATATAATCACATTCTATTTTGTGTGTGTGTTGCTTCCTCTGTATGCATGATTATTACATATTTCTTTTTACAGAAAGCTCATTGAGATTTTTACTAGAGTCAAATATCACCTCTTTCACCTCTTCCTATAAATGTTTTTCCTTAACCACTCTACTTTCCTTTTTCTTTCTCATTATTTCCATTAAAGATGAATTAATCAGCCCTTAAATAATTGATTTTATTATATTATTTTGTAATCTGTAATTTCCAGGTACTTTCATAATTCTAAAGTTTTTGATGACAGAAACAATGTGTTTCACCATTCCTCTTTGAAGAGAAATGCAGTATCCAGTATATATTGACAAAATAATGTTTAATGAGTGAAAAATATATTGTTAAAAATGAAAAAAGAGCATTTTCTATAGGAAATAAAAGTATCTTGCTGGTGTAGAAGCATAGAAGGAAGAAGCTCAATTATATTTACCTCTAAAGCAATCCAACAGATGCTTTGGCTTTAATATTTTATTTTAAATTTTCTTATTACATTATGCTACTCCGACTATAATACACTGAAGGATACAAATGATAAGTGATTATTTAAAAATAGAGTTGTAAAGTTATCTTTTGGAAAGCAGTATACAGCTCCATTTATTGCTGCTAACTGTCCATACTCTAAAGGCATGGGAAAAATTACAAAAGTTCATACATCACTGTATATTAGAGTTGCAATTCGTAATCTAACCATAATTGATAAACATAGATCCCTGAAGATGTATAAATACTTACTAGGTTAAATCTGACTATAGAAAAACAGAAAAATAGATCTCACATGACCTATGCTACCCAAAGTAAAATCTAATTCTGATTTTGTGTTTATGTCACTTTGACAAAAGTGTTGTTGACAAGAGAAAAAACAGGAATATCAATAGTTTTAAGAAGGAGGTGTATGAATTATTGTGTTATTCTTAGGTGTATTTAAAGTCACATAATTCCATATTTGTATCTCTGCAGGGTTGTTAAAATATAAACTTTAATTTTTATCTTATAATAATGTGAATGCATCATAGCATTTAAGGTCAAGTGTGTGAGAAAAAAAAGGATACTGTCCTACAACCCTATTTATATTAGCTTATGTTGCTGTTATAACTCACGCTATCAACTAAACCTCCCTCACAACATCAAATTTGCTCCTGTAAGAAGATTCTTTCTTCATAACCCAATTATGAACTTTTGCATCTATATAGTATGTCAACTGGCTACTGGCTATTCTAAAGCACTGACATCCCACCTCTTGACTTAATCCAGTGCTACTCCTGTTTGCACTAAGATTTTAGACCCAATGAATGTCCCTCAATTTCTATGTTCACATTTGCAAAAGCCATTTATTTCCTTTATTTCTTCCACAGTTTTCCCTAAATCCAACCTTGCTGTCTTTCTGACGGTATTGGTTACTCTCCTAGTCACAGTGACAAATAATTGTCAAAGAAGCAACTTAAGGAAAGATGGGTTTATTTGGGCTTGCAGATTGTGGTTACAGTCAATCATGGACATGCAGGCAGAGCAGCAAGAGCATAAACTGATAGGTCAATTCACTGCTGAAGTCAAAAAGCAGAGAATCATAAATGATAAAACTCATCATTTCATTGATTTAAACAAGCTATCATACAACACATAAAAATTAGTATCCCATATAAATAGAATTCACCATTTTTAGTCATAAGAAGGAATTATAATGTGAAATTCACAGCATAGACTCAAACCACTTTAGTGTTGGGAAAGACATTAAGGTCCGTCTGACCTGACTTCTGGAATGATATAGCCTACAATTCAAAATTGAAATTGTTGGCTTTTGCTCTTTTTCCTACTTGTACATTTGACAATCTTTGAGTCATATTTTTTTTTCAATTTTTGTTACTAAACAATTTACACATATTTTGGTACCAAGGCCTTTGTATCTTTTCCAAGAAACCTTGGACATGTTTCATATATATAATTATTTTTCTACTTAAAATTAAGAGAAATCAGGACACCTATATGTAAGCTATAAATAAAATAATAAATAATATGAACGGTCATCAAGAAGTTTGTGCAGTGTATTCAAATCTGCCACATTATACCCTTAATTTTTTTTACTAACTATATATTCACGTTCAACCCAACATATAATAAAAGTGTATCTTATCATGCATTCCTTACCTTATATATTTTCTTATCTTTCTTTTTGGTTTTGTTGGGTATTGAGTGTATTCTTTCTCATTATTCTACAGGAAATACATTTTGGTGACCAAGCAGTCTGAGATCGATCAAATGAGTTGAAAGAAATGGGAGTGGTTGCCTGAAAAGAAATGTGTAAGATGTTAGAGCTATACTGATAAGGGATGGATATATATTCCCAATTTGACTGAAAAATAGAAGGTGTGCATCTCTGTAGTCATTTTAAATTAAGTTTTATCACATTTAAGGGGACTTTAAATATTATTTTAAAAAGTGAGAAATTGTCTAAAAATGCATTCAATTAGGAAAATAAATTTAATAGAAAGTAATTCAAAAATAAATCTAAATAATTAAAGCTTGGAAAGTTTTATTAAATGCTATTGCAAAGAATACAAGTTCATAATCCAGAGCATGCACTGGACATAGATATCCTGTAACTTAATTTTCTGTTATCTTCCTGAAAGCAAAAGCTAAAAGTACAACTGTTTTAGAGGTGGAACAGGAAAAATGATCATAAAAGATGTAGAAAAGGAATTGGCGGGGTAAGGTGAAAATTCCATAGTTGTAGATTTTTATTTTCATCAAATCTCATAGAACTCAAAATCCCATAGAATAAATTTTCCTGCCCATTAATCATAAACAATTTTAGCTAAAAGATTCTTCAGTAAGATAATGAACAAATATGGTAGTATGATCAATGATGAGTGTAGGAAAGCATGTGGGATAGAGTATACTGATGTCTGTGGGGTGTTTTACAGTGTATCACGAGGTAAGATGACTTGACAGAGGTATGTTATAAAGTACACACCACAAAATGTGAATGCTCTGCTCACTCTATAGTTAAATAAAATTTCTACATTTGAAGGTTCTCATTATGAAATACTGGGCAAAAACTATACATTTACATATAATTTTAAATACAAGGAAGTTTCATAAGTACTGCATAACTGCAAGCTAAAATATGTATTTACACCTATGTAATGTTCATGTTGTGCTACTAACAGATGGTACATGAATTGTACCTTGACACTATGCCTTGTGAAATTTAGAATCATTTGCTGTTATTATAAATCTTTATCTTTTGAATTAATTTTAAATACAGTACCATAAGCGAATTGAGATCAAAATGTCATATTTGTGATTTCATTAATATGCCAAAAGTTGAAAGTTCCAAAAAATAAGTCTTGAAATCATGTGAATTAAAGGTAAGAAAATGTACTCAGTGACTAGCAAGGAGAATGCAGGTACATCAACTGAGAGAGACGGGAAAGAGCAGTCACAGCCGGGCGTGGTGGTGCATGTCTCTAATCCCAGCACTCAGGAGGTAGAGGTTGGAGAATCACTGTGAGTTTGAGGTCACCCTGAGAATACGTAGTGAATTCCAGGTCAGCCTGAGCTAGAGTGAGACCTTATCTTGAAAAAAAAAAAAAAAAAAAAAAAAAACAATCCCCAAAAATAGGAGCAGTCACATTTCTCAGCCAGCTTTCTAGTTCTCCCAATTTTATTTTTGGAAATTCATTATTAATTTATCAATATTAACAGTGTTTTGCTTTCTGATAACCACAGTTAGAAACAAAATCAAACAAAATTTCTGCACAATTATGAATAGTAGAATGATAGCTACATCCCCTTAATTGCCTTTTATTCATATAAATATCTGACATGACATGTCTCTGGGTTTAAATCTCATGTATTAATAAACAAGATAGAAGTGTAGAATTATTAAGACAGATGGTGCAAATTTTTGGTGTTGGCCAAAAAAAAAAAAAAAAAAGACATATTCTGTCAAATCTCAGGTCTAATAATTGGCTAATATTAAAAAAAAAAAAGTATCTTGTTTTTGAAGTTTCCCAGGATGTTAAGTTAGTTTTCTGTTTTCTGTTACTATGACAAAGTGACAGAAAAATTAAACTTGAGAGTGGAAACGTTGATTTTGGCTCACAGTTGGGGTCTGAGGTTTAAATTTTGGACATTTAGATCCATTGGTCCTGGAACTATGGAACACAGAGATTCCTGCTTTGAAGCACTTGGCAGGGAGCAGGTACTCATCTTGTGGCTTTTGGAAGCAGAAAGAATGAGAGAGAAGAAGGCACAGAGAACAAAATTCATCCTTCAAGGCTATGTCCTTAATGACCTCTAAGCAGGACTAAACCTCAAAAATAGTAGAAATGCACTAATCCACCGGTATGGGGACAGTGTTCATGCTCCAGTTTCTACCTCTGAGCAATGGTACACTGGGGACCAAGCCTTCAACATCTGAGCTCTTGGAGAACATGTCCCATCCATCTGCAACAGATTACTAAGCAGAAGTCAGTGATTTCAAAAGACAAGTGTCTCTGGCTTTGTTACAGAAAACAGGATTATAATCCCCAAGTTTCATTCATTTCAAAACTTCTGATAAAAATCATTGTTGTTGGACTAGGTAATAATTTGTATAATGTTGCAGATACATCAATCAAATTTGAAAGACAAAGTTGAAGTAATCATAAAAAATAAACTAAATAAAAAGGCTAAATTAAGAGAAAACACAATTTGGTCTTACTTTCTTATCCAAAGCACAGATCTGTGAAGTAAAAACTGATAGTTCTTTTCACTGTAATATAATAAGTTTTCCTTTGTCCATATAAAAAAATAATAAATGACTTAAGGCAATGACTGGTTTATAGAACCAGATAAAATAGACAAAAATTACTAGTACTTATAACAGTTGACAGGTTTTTAACAATAAAATCAAGAATCAGATTAAAATTTACAGCACCTTATTTGTCTTTAATAAAAATTTATGGTTTGATAGGTTCAGGTTAAAGTCTCCACTCACTTACGGATCATCTCCTCCATGTTTTTTTTTTTTTTTCCCAAATCTATCCTTATTAAACATTTATCAATTTTCAAGCTTGTTAATCCTCATCTTTTTCAGAATAATGCTCATATGTATTGCTGATGTTCTATAGATGTCAGTCTATTCTTTTCTTTTTTACTTGAGCAATAGCTTTCTTAAAGTCCATTGTAGTTAATGTTCTTTTTAATATAGTCTCTTATAATATTTTCTGTTAACTTCATAGCACTTATCTATACTTATTATTTTAAATATATGTTTATTTGCAAGCAGAGAGAAAGAGAGAGAGAGAGAGAGAGAGAGAGAGGGAGAGAGAGAGCCAATTATTGGTCATACCAGAGCCTCTAGTCATTGCAAACCAACTCCAGATGAATGTACTTTTGTGTGTCTGGCTTTGCATGGCTACTTGGGAACTGAACCTTGAATATTGGGCTTTGCAGACAAGTGCTTTAACTGCTGAGCCATCTCTCAAACCCTATAATTATATTTTTATGTGTGCTAATGTTAACAAACTTTCATTTGACTCTAAGAAACTGATCCTATGATAATTATGTTCACTTAGTTGTTAACCTTCCCAAATTGTTCCAGAGATTTTCCACTCTCACAGTATTTTTCCATTGTATTGGATATGGGAAAACTTGTCAATCATTTTATTTTATTTTATTTCTTTTAATTTTACATTTGTGTTGGTGCCTCCAGTAGGCTCCTCCCTGTCCTTCCCCTCCAAAGGGACCCTCCTCATTGGGGAATGTGGGTCATGCATTATGGGGATAGCCAACAAACAGTTATGGGGGAGAGGCAAAATCTCTGTGCATAATGACCCAGCTTGTGGCAGGAGAAAGAAATCAAAGGGATACAAATTGGAAAGGAAGAAGTTAAGTTGTAAATCATTTTTAATATCAAATTATATATTGATACTTCTGTAAGTGATTAGCATTATGTTAATCATCATATCTGTGTGTCTCAGTTTCCAGTTATGTAAAATTAAAGTGCTCTAGGTATTGTGTTTTTTTTTTTTTTTTTTTTTTTTTTTTTGAGGTAGAGTCTCACTGTAGCTCAGGCTGACTTGGACTTCACAATGTAGTGTCAGGGAGGTCTCAAACTCATGGTGATCCTTCTATCTCTGTCCCCTGAGTGCTGGGATTAAAGGTGTGCACCACCACACCTGGCTATTGTCAAAGTCTCTGAGATACTATCAATCTTGTCTTTTCAAGTAATTTACCTGATGATTAAGGCTAATTTTATTTATTTTTTAAAGGGTACTACATTTTAAAGGGTATGTTACTTCAGTGAGCTTTTTTTTCTTTCTTTTTTTCTTTTCTTTTTTTTTTTTTTTTGGAGAGAGACACAGGGTGGGGGGAGAGGCAGACAGATAGAGAATGGGTGTGCCAGCAGCCTCTCAGCTGCTGTGAACCTACTCCAGATGTGTGTGCCCCCTTTTGGGTAAGTGTGGCATTGTGCTCTTATGTCACTTTGTGTCTGGCTAAACGTGGGACATGGAGATTGGAACCAGCGTTCTTAGGCTTAGCAGGCAGGTGCCTTAACCACTAAGCCATTGCTCCATCCCTTCAGTGAGCTTTTTAATGGAACAGTTACATAGTTCAAAACAATATCAATTTTACCACAAAAAGCTGCACAAATATGAAATTAAAAAGCCTGCATGTGGGGCAGCAATTAAAGGTGTTGGTGTAAAAACTGACTGGCTGGGTTTGGTTCCTCAGTGCCCATGCAGGTCAGATGCACAAGTTGGCTCAAGTGTCTGGAGTTTGTTTGCAGTGACAGGAAGCACTGCAAACCCATACTCAGTCTCCCTCCCTCTTTCTCTCTCCCTTTCTCTCTCTCTCTCTCAGCTTGCAAATTAATTAAATAATTAATTACTTAAACCTGCATATTATTAAGAATATAGAACTAAATGAAGATAAGTATACCTACTGACAAGATTACATAGAGCCTTGTTAAAATTAAAATTGATATGCTAATATCTGTTGTCAAAAGGTTTCTAAGGTGGGTAAGTGAAGCAATATTCTATTGAGAAAGATGCAACTGTAACTGACAAGCTCATCTGTTCCCTAAAAGCACTTGTCTCAAACTACTTTCATACCACATGGAAGGCTTCTCAATAGTCTGGGCTATCATTTACACACTACTGTCACTTAAACTATAAATTGATATTCCACATTTTTATTAAAAATTATCTTAATAGAAAGCCACAAAGAAGGATATGTTGAGGAATAATGATGTATTATTCCTTCAGACTAAATGTAATAGATCATTTTTAAAATGAGAAAAAATACAATAGAATACATTTTGGCATGTATTATTCAAAATTGAGTGCCTTCACATATCTGCATTCATAATGGCATTCCGAAGGAATAAATGTCTTTCTTGAAGGTCAAAATAAAAGATAAAAGAAACTAGGCTCATTACCATTTCTGAACATTTCCAGCACTGATTTTATTAAAGATGTTGTATTTTCATCTTTCCTTATTACTTGAAGTTTAATTTTACATTTGTTAAATTTTTCCCAGGGTAATGAATATCATATATACAAATAAACAATTGATACAAACTATCAAATATTGTATTAGACAGATGGACAGATCTTCCACAGCTCATACTAAGAAGCAGGTTCCAAAGAAGTTAAAGTAACTTTCAATAGCCATTGCAAATTATGGCATTTGATTATATCAGTTGGTTTGGCTGATTTGACTAACTAGATTAAAGGTTACTTCTAATTGTACTTTGTGCACATAGAAGATGCTACATAGAAAGTTATATCTGAAGATAAATTATCAAACTTGATGCTTGCCAAATGTAAATATTTCCAAATATAGTCAATAGTAATTATGTGCCCCTTATTCCACATCTTAGATGTTTATTTCTTTTGGGAGAGGCAGGCATACAAAGTCATGCACGTAGCTAGTAACAGAGAAACACATATGAGATGTGTATGGCTGCTGCTGCTGCTGCTGCTGCTGCTGCTGCTGCTGCTGCTGTTGCTGCAGTTGTTGTATGTGTGCATTTTTTCCCCTTTCCCAATACTCCTGTCTATGGCCTCTGAGATTTTGGACACTTCTGTTTTCTTTTTTTTTATTTGAGCATACTTTAAAGGGTTTGGAGAGAAATGGGAGAGCTATGAGAGACAAAGGAAGGAATTTCCAAGCTCTGATTAATGCCTTCAGACAAGTTGCATTTTATAACACATGCATGAATTTGTAATCATCCAAACAGTTTGCATTTTACAAAAAAGTGTGGGAATGGTTCTTATTTATTATTTAGTATTGTGCATCCTACCTACATTCTCTCCTTCAAGCTGACTACTAATGAACAAAGGACTGAAAAACCAAAGAAATTATCAGCGGTCTTACTTTCCTTTTCCTTGTATTTTTTTTTTCAACACAATTAGCTTCTCAGGAAAGGGGAGAAAAATAAGTATGTGTATCAATTGCTTTCTTTTTCCTGGCTGGAACAAAATACTTAACCAGAAGCAACTGAGGGAAGGAAAGGATTTCTTTCAGGTTACAGTTCAGGAGAGTAGAGTTCACCCTGGTAAGGAAAGCATGGCAAGAGAAGAAAACTGGCCTCACATCATCACCACATAAGCAGAGTGCATGTAGAGAGAAAGAAGACCATGAAATGTCAACCATAAGCCTTAAGACCCATCCCTAGTGACACTTTCTGCAACAACACTCCACCTTCCAAAGGTTCCACAAACTTCTCAAGCAGCTGGGAACCTATTGTTCAAAAACATTAGCTTCTGGAGAAGATTTTACATTTAAACACCATGATAAGGTAGTCTGTTTGACCGACTGATGGTTCATGTTTGGGAGAATGTCATTATTTTTCAGCGTTTGGATAAGCTATGGTTTGTATGGAAGGTATCACTTCTCTTGTCCCTTTCAATGCTTATGGTTTCACTAAAGTTCCAATATTTAAGTACAACATAATTTAGTTCTCATAATATTGCACAAATATTATAAGCAAAAGGGTTTGAAGAAATCGTCATACTAGATGGATCTACTGGGTTCCTTTGTATGACACAATGTTTTTTTTTTTTTTTTTTTAATAAACATAATGTTCAAGAAACTAAGATATTGAATTTAAATTCAATTTAAATATTCAAAACAGCAAGGATAAAATTTTAAATTAATCCAATTATGGACCATGCACTGTTAATGCTACTCAGGAGTTTATCTTTTGTTTTTTTAGCAGATTTTAAGATATGATATGTTCTAGAACATATTAATTTCCCAGTTAGAAAATAATAGTTCCCCAACAACAATGTGAAATCAGTGTGGTATGCCAATTATACATTACTATAATTTCTTAATTTCTTGGAGAAGCAGGTAGCCAGTCTGATGGAACAAATTCATTTGCCATGTCTCAGTATTGGCTCCTAGGACTATGTGTACTTCATGACCTACTTCCATGTATTTTTCATGTTTCCAAAGCCAATAATAGGTGTGCAGCAATATGGCCACTTTGAGGAAATAAATACTGAATTTGAAGAGCAGGTTATCTTTCAATAATCTCCTTTCAGAAGAGTTTCCATTCCTATTCATGCACTCAGTCTTTTTTGGGTAGAATCACCTCAGGTATCCTTTCCATTGTTTCAGTGTAAGTAGCTGGACATCCTTAAAAATAGCAGCTTTAGTAGCACAAAACCAGTCTCTGTGACTATAATTTTAAATTTGCTAGGATATTTCCAACCTTAAATTATATGTCTTTCAGTTCTATATCTTCTGTCAAGCACACCAGCCTGCACTTAAGATTCAAGCTTGATTAAACTTTCTGGGAATAGAGAGTAGAAGGCAGCAAGCTTTTTTGCCAGTTCCAACAAAGTTCTCTGTAGACTTTACTTCCTCTTTGAAATTTTATAAGCAAAGTCTCCAAATACAATTCTCTCTTTATGTAGCATGTTCAAACTCTCACCCAAATGGCCCATAAAACTGAGCTCACTGCTTTGGAAGGAGCCTCCTGTTGCAAGTGCCAAGTCCATACTCATTCCTCCAGAATCAAAGTTCCAAAAGACCAACATCTACACAGTCAAATTCACAATACCACCCAACTCTCTGCTACTAAATTTCTGTTGCAGTCACTTCCATGTTGGGGTGCACATCCAAACCAGGTACAGTTTAGGGGAGGAAGAAATTTCTTTCAGCCTTACAGACCTGGGACGGAGGGCGGGGGCGGTTAGGGGAGTAAGATCAGTTATGGAAGAAGCTTATTCCATACATCCAAGCTTAGAGAAACCATCAGTCTGCAAAAACCAAAAACAATAAGCACACAACTGGCAACAAGCATCAGGGAGTACCCAAGCAGAGCTCATACCTGCCTGTGTATCTTCTGACTGGAATTCAGACCCTCCTCCATCACACTTAGTGCTGGACTCCAGGATTTGTCCTCAGTGACACCTTCTCTAGCTAGGTGGCTGGAGACAAACTGCAACAAAACTCCTAATTCTCTGGAGACGTACATTCAAGCTGCCACACTGGCCATCCTTCAAGTTCTATACACATTTCTAATGTCAGTGAGTGTAACATTTCAGCATGAATTATAAGTTAATTTTAAGAAGAGTATCTGGAAAAATTTAAATACAAATCAATGAGATGTATTGTTGAAATCTATACCTATTAATACATGTTGACTCACATTGCTATATGTGAAGGATTTTAAATTTTTAAGATAATTTCACTCTATATAACTCAAACTGGCATAAAATTATGATCCTATTATCTCAGCCCCCTGAGGACTGAAATTATAGGTGTTGCAATGCCTACATTGATATGCATTTTTTAAAGAAAAATATTGTTTCAGTATAACATTTAAAACTTGCATTTAGTTTATTTTGACACAGACAGTTTCATCAACTATGTCAATTAATCTTTCCACTAAACTAAAGGGACAGCTTTTGGCTCTACCTTTCTCTTGTTCAAATTGTGTATAAAATAAAAAAATATAATATATTTCCTCAAGGCCTCCTATGTATAAGCCACATGAAAGGACAGAATAAAACTAAGAGATTTTTTTTTCTCTTTAAAAGATAAAGTGGAGGGCTGGAGAGATGGCTTAGCTGTTTGTTTTCAGTGTCTAAAGATCATGGTATGCTTATTCTCTCACTCGCTCCCTCTCTCTCTCTCTCACTCTCAGACTCTTTCACTCTCTCTTTCTTAAATAAATAAAAATAAATAAATAAACAAAGTATTTTTTAAAGATAAAAATGGAGACTTCCAGTCGATTGTGGACTTATAATCATGCCATAGCTGCAGCGGGGAACTCGAGTACCAGTAGGTCTTAAAGGACCTGCACTGGATGGACACGTATCTGTGAGTCTGCTGGTTCCTATACACTCTCAGGCACAACGAGGGTACAACATCAGGCAGAGGTGAGCAGTGGTCTAACTCAGCCCTCTGAGTTCAGGAAGGCTGGACACTCTGGCAATTGGCCTTCCACCAACCTACTGAGCTACTGAGCATGAACACATAGTGAGGGAGGCAGGCTCTATGCTTCCATACCAGCATGCCTGGCCTGGGCATCAGAGGATGCCCTCTCCACCCAGCTGGAGGATCCCATTACCACCTCTGCTCCACTGCCTGCTCCCATTTGCCATGCACCACAGCCTGCCCAGCTCCCCACATTGTGATTGCATGCCCACTTCCCACTACTGCCACCCACAGGATCCCCACACCTCAGGTCCCCACATTGCCAAAGCCAGGGCCCACACTTGTGCTCCACTCCATTCTGACAATCCCTGTATTTCAGGCCCCTGGGTTTCATGATGCTAGATCTAGGACCCAATGCTTCTGTCCAACCCTGCACAGCTTGATACTCTGCTAGCTCCTGAAGGTCTACATGGTGCCAGAGCCCACACTTCTGCCCAACTCTATGCTGCTTGTCCCTTTTGGACCCCAGAGATAGGGCTCAGGTTTCTGCCCCAAACCATGCTGCATGTCCCTTCTCTGCTTGTCCATATGGGTCACCTGGTACCAGATTTGGGACCCAACCTTACACCCTAACCTGCACTGCTGGTCCCCGTGGGTCCCCAAAGTACCAGAGCTAGGGACCAGGCTTTGACTCACTCCCTGATGCCAAAGCAAGAGCTAGAGTCCAGGATTGATTCTTCCATCCCAACCCATCAGCCAGACCCTGCAAGTCCCCATCCCATGCTGCTGGTCCTCGAGGGTCCCCATATCAACAGCTTCAACAGATCTATATGGCCACTGCTGCCTCCTCTGATCACATCAAGCTACATAAAATGCCACCTCCACAAATCTAAGCCCATAGACCAGCCACATAATTGTACCACAATCAAGGCTGGTTCCTGGATCCCAGAGGCCCTTCACCTCCCCCACCCCTCCACTTTCCTGCAACAAGCATTCACCTACCAGTGTCCCCTTGGGGCATTGCTCCTGCCCCAGATGAGGAACACAAGAATATCTACCTGCCAGAAGGTGCAACAGCCTGCTCAACTGGGTTAGAGTGGGGGAGCAGGAACAAGTACTACTGCTCCCGAGACCCACAGGCAAAGCATGGCTGGGTTAGTGGGCTGAAGAGATGCATAACCCCCAACCTCAGCCACTAACCCAATGTTGCTGGCATAATTGTAACCTCTACACCCTGCACATCTAAGGATACAACGTTATCACACTCCAAGCCAGTTCAAACCCAAAACAGAACACTCGTAGATTCTACAAGGGCAAATTCTTGTTTCCTCCTTTTAAAAACAATAATATTTTTACTGCAGAGATAGGTAGACCACAACTCCAAAAAGCAAACAAACAAAAACTATAAAACAACAAACAGAGATATCTCCATGAAGATTGCCTAGCTCCACAATGGAAGTCTCCTATGAAAATATAGAGTAGACAAAAGAAATGGCATCTGAAAATGACGGCACAACAATCCTTGTGACTCTGAACAAGAGAATCACTGAACTGTCAGCAAACCATCAAAATAACCAACAATGGCATATAGGAAACGAAAAGGAATCATCTATTACAGCACAGAGCTTTCAACACTAGACTTAACTTAATGAAGGAAATACAGAAAGACCAAAAAAGAGTCATAAATAAATTCAAGATAAGACAACAGATAGAGGATCTCAGTAACCAGTTGAATAAGCTTAATGAAGACATGATTAAATGCAAGAATGAATTTTAAAAAATCAAGAAAAATCAAACTACAGCCTAAAATTGCAATTTGACAAAGGGATAGACATAATACAGAAAAATAAAACAGATAACAAAAATGAACTAAAGCTTAAAAAGCCTCTTTACAAGCCATAGCTAAAAAATATGAAATTCCACCATACTCCAGAAAGGATGGCAATCATTAAAATATCAGGTGACAGTGAATTTTGGTGAGGATGCAGGGAAAGAGGAACTCTCATTCACTGCTGGTGGGAGTGCAAACTTGTACAACCACTATGAAAATCAGCCTGAAGTCCCCTGAAAAATATGAAAATACTGTTACTAACTGACCCAGCCTTCCATGTACTCGGCATCTACCCTAAAGGCTCCACTCTTCACTGTATAGATAGTTGCTCAACCATGTTTATAGTTGTTCAATTCACAATAGTCACTAACTAGAATCAACACAGATGCCCATTGTTTGATGAATGGATAATAAATATGTGGTACATATACACAATAGAATTCTACTCAGCAAGAAGTAAAAATGATATAATTAAATTTGTAGTAAAATAGGTGGACTTGAAGCAGATCATACTAAGTAAACCCACATAAGCACAGAAAGACAAATGCCACATGTTCTCCCTCATCCCTGGTTCCTAAACTGGAACAGCTTGAGTTGCAGGCATACCTGACAAGCTGCAACAGGGTCAATGAGAGAGACACTGAGGAAACTCAAAATGTACCAATGCAGAAATTCCAAACTGTTGAGAGCTCAATACTAAAGTAGACTTAAAGCACACCCACCAAAGCTCAGGCAACTTTGAGGAGGAGGGTGGAAGGGTATATATGGAATCAGTGACACCCACCCCATGACTGAATGATGCTCTCACAAGTCACAAACCACACTCCATGGTGAATCCCAACAATCCCACTAAGGAGGGCCCTCAGTGGAGTGGAGGCAGGGAGAAAGGAAATAATAAAAAAAGATGAATGTGATTTATGTAGATAAGATATAAGCCTTTATAAAGCAATAGACCATATGAAATATCACCAAGATGATTAGTAAACATTAAGGTTCTCTTTGACTGTTCTATTGCTATTATAACATAGCTCCAAAACTCAGGGGCTTAAAGAAATGAAACTTGTTTCATAGTTTTTTGGATCAAATATATTAAACAGTGATTTTCCTGGATTAAATTCCAGGTTTCAGCAGAGCTGGGGTCCTTCTGGAGGGTCTGGACTTCAAGTCACACCCATGTTCTTCCCTGACATCAGATGTCAAGCACATTCCTGGACACATCTTTAGGGACAGCATAGGTATAATCATTTCATTCCTAGCTCATTCCCTGCCTCCTTCTACTTTTAATGGCCTTTATTTATGTTGTATTGATATATCATTACCTCTCAAATTTACAGATAATTAAGAATTTTTATTTATAATAATTTTTAAAAATTTTAATAATTATCATAATATTTATAATAAATTATTAGTTAAAGTTTGATAAATTTTCTTTCTCTTTTGCCATATACTGAATTATATTTACAGTTCCTTGGAACTGAGTTTGCACATCACTGAGGATAGCATTTTGTCCAGTAAAAGTATAATTTATAAAATGTGGCTAGTAACAGTGTTAATAATTCGATGTACTTGAATGATTTGAAATAGTAAGAAGAGACTTTGCAAAGGTAATGACAAGGGAATGGAACTCTTATATATGTGATAAATACAACACAGGAATATTGTAAATTTTTCAAGTAGCAAAATCTTTTTAAGCCATGTGTTTTTTTGTTTGTTTGTTTGTTTTTTTTTGTGAGTGGTCTCAAGATTGAACACAGTAAGTAGTGTATGCAAGACAAACATTCTAATACTGATCTATAATTCCAACCTAGGTTACACAATTTTTAGCTTTGGAATTAGAATTCATGTATTAATTTATTTTTGGATTGTTTTCCTTGTAACAAAAAAAAGTTTCTTACATGACCATAATGTAATTTGAATATAATCCCTTCCATTAGAGAAAGACACAGAGAGAGAGGGAGAGGGAGACAGATAGAGAATGGGCACACCAGCAGTCTGTCAGCTGCTGTGAACAAAATCCAGATGTGTGCACCGCCTTGTGGTCAAGTGCAGCATTGCACCCTTGCGTCACTTTGCATCTGGCTAAATGTGGGACCTGGAGATTGGAACCACTGGAGATTGGAACCAGTGTTCTTAGGCTGAGGAGGCAGGTGCCTTAACCACTAAGCCATCTCTCCAGCCCATAAAATTTTTAAAAAGAAAAAAAATCAGATATTCTGAGTTGAAATATTGATTAGTATAAACCATATCTTCTATTAGATGCATTTTAGTCAGAGACTATTTTTTTCTGCTTTGTAAGCTAGATGTTTGATTTCTCAAGGAGAAAGAAATTAGTTGTTATGTTATGAACACCTAAACATATCTCAAATCTAGATGTATGACACTATTACCTGGATAGCTTATCCATTTTTCTATAGTGACAATTTACTGTAATGTTTTAGTAGTGCTGTTTTCAAACTATGACATAATATTCCCAAATCTAGCTTTAGTCTCTGAAGTGACAGGTAAATAAAATTGCTGCATGTCAGTATTGCATGTACTTCCAATATTACATAAAAAAATATTTGTTTTTGTTTTGTTCAATTGACATGAATTAATAAGGAGTTAATATTACTCTTTTGATATATTCATAGTGTATAAGAAAATTGTGTTTTTTATCTCTTTTCACCTGACTCTATGTAAACAAACTTTGATGAAACATCTTAAATGTAAAAAATCTTTTACAGAAAACTTCAGGGCAACAGTAAAAAAGTATTCATTTATCATGTCAAATAACTGATTCACTCAGGAGATTCCTAGGACTTTATATTTCATTTTTAAAAAGGTAACCAGAGACTCTACTCTCTATAAACACTTCCACAATAAATAATAACAGTGACAAATTCAATACGTTTTAATTAAATTAAATATAACAGGTTAAATTACTGACGAGTAAATGAAAACATACTACTTGCTACATCAAAGTCCTTAGGGAAAAATGCGTAGGCCTTTGGATTTTAGTAAAATTCTGAACATTCAGTTACAGGTATCTTGTAAATAGTGTCCAACAGCATCCACAATATTAACTCTGTTTATCTGTTTAATATTTATCATAATTATTTCTATATTTAGATTTATAAGACCATAGAGACTCTCAATTTTAAAATAGTCATTCTATTTTATTCATGCAGATTCTGGTACTATTACATAACCTCACAGCTGTCCTTTTATTTTTTATTTATTAGTCAGGGAGCGAAGAGAAAAAGAAAGGAGGGGGAGGGAGAGAGAATGTGAGTTCCCAGTGCCTTTTGGCACAGCATATGAACTCCAGACACATGGGCCACTTTGTGCATTTGTATATTTGTCTTCACATAGGAATCAAAACTGGGCCATCACACTTTAAAAGTTAGTGTGCATTTAACTGTTGAGCCATCTGTCCAGCCCACAGATATCTTTATAATTCTGATACTTTATCCCTTTAGGTTTATGGAGTTGAAAATGCCCTCCTTTAACTTAAAGATATTTGTTTTAAGTTAAAGGATACCTTTCCTAGTTGTATATTCTAAGTAGACTTTGCAAGCAGAGGAAAATAAAGAGAGAGAGAAAATGGGCAACCTGGACCTCCAACCTCTGCAATCAAAGCCCACATGCATATTCCACTTTGTTCATCTGGCTTTACGTGGGCTTTGGGGAGCTGAACCCAGATTGGCAGGCTTTGCAGGCAAGAACATTAATGGCTTAGTCATCTCTGTAGTCTAGCCTTTGTATTAAGAATTTGCGTATTGTTCTTACATGACTAGAAAAGTCAATTATTTTCTTACATGATACCTAATTTTATTCTTTGACATGTTTTGGTTTTGGTTCTCAGCCATTTCACAATGTCATACTTGTTTTATAATACTGTAAATAGAAACCGTTCCTTATACCTGTGATTGGTTGAACATTCACTTTCTTTCTTTCTTTTATTAGATATGGAAATATTTAGTATGTAAACAACACATGTTGGTACCATCTTTTCCCTCCCTCTGCCCCTTTTATGAAGAGCCCTTCCTCACTGGGGATGCAGGTCAACCCCATGGGGATTGTGGATCATACATTATGGAGGGGGGAGGCAATGTCTCTGTGAAAAATGTCCCAACTTGTGGCTCTAACAATCTTTCTCCCCTCTTCCATGAAATTCCTACTAGGTTTTTGTTGTTGTTGTTGTTGTTGTTTTTTGTTTTTGGTTGTTGTTTTTTGTTTGTTTTGTTTTGTTTTTGAGGCTGACCTGGAATTCACCCTGTATTCTCAGGGTGGCCTCAAACTCATGGTGATCTTCCTACATCTGCCTCCTGAGTGCTGGGATTAAAGGCATGCACCAACACAACTGAGATTGCAACTTGAGTCTCCAGTGGGTGGAGTCCTGCTGAGGAAGTATGTCACTGGGGGCAGATTTTGTAATCCAGGTCTAAGGTGTGTTCAGAGCAGCTTGAACTCTTGTTGTTCATGCTTGCTGGCTGTTTGGTGATGACTCTCTGGATCTTTGGAAATCAGCTGACTTTATCCCCCTTTATTGATGTTTCCCCTAGATTCTGTAAGTCTGAAATAAGCCCTTCCTTCTCATAAGCTGCTTCTGGATGGGGGTTTGTCCAGAAACATGAAAGTAACTTCCACACCTGTGACTCAATACCCTTTATTTAAAATTTGAGTACTTTTGTCTATAGTTCCTTAGATATTTTTCTTATCCTATTACCTCTTTGGTCTTTCTTTCTTTGGGTATATTTTGGATAATTCCCATTGAACTATCCTCATGGCGCTTTTAAGGTGCTCATTTATTTATTAATAAGTAAATATATATTTATTTATTTACACACTCCTTCCCTTATCAAATTCTGTGGACCATCACCATGTACAGAGTGATATTTAACAATGAGAATCATGGAGACCTATTCCACTTTGATGATATGCAACCAAATGTATTATGTAAATCCTGGGACAACCTGGATATGAATATTGAACATCTACTTTGTCTTTAGGTATTTTATGTCCATGAATTTAGGAATGGACTAGAGAACAGAGTTGTTTGGGTCTAATCAGGATTCCATAAATTTCTAAGTTTTGGTGCAGCTTGCCTGTGACAGGATTATTTAAAGCATCATGTCTTCCCTTGCTCCTTACTTGTATTTGATCTGCTTGTACTTCTTTATCAACCAAGGCTTCAAGAAACTATGAAACAACACCTGGGGAGATTTTACTTCATTTAGACTTGATGTAGATTTTCAATGACCACATAATGTTGTTTTTTTTTTTTTTTTTTTTTTTTTTTTTTTTTTGGAGAGAGACAGAGGAGGACAGAGAGAGATGGGCACGCCAGAGGCCTCTCATCTGTTGTGAAGGAAATCCAGATACTTACGCCCCCTTGTGGTCAAGAGAAGCATTGCGCCCTTGCGTCACTTTGCATCTGGCTAAACATGGGACCTGGAGATTGGAACCGCTGAAGATTGGAACCAGCATTCTTAGGCTTAGGAGGAAGGTGCCTTAACTGCTAAGCCATCTCTCCAGCCCACCACATAATGTTTTTAGAACAATATTGTTTTGCAATTTATCTAACTTGCTCTTCTTGTTACAGTGGGAGAAACAATTTCTTGTTTATTTCTATAATTACAATATGAAGGTGTTCAGTGTATATTTAATTTCAGTAGCATGGAATGTATGAAGTGATTTCCCTTTATTCATTAAATTTTATATAATTTAATTATATACTATTCAAAATAAAATATGAAATAAAATAGCCAATGTAAAGTAATTATTATATGTTTATATACATAGAATTATTTTATTTCTTTTTTTTTATTTTGACAATGTCCTACATGTATATAATCATTTTCACTTTATTTTCCCAATTATGATCTCTTATTCCTTTCTTCTCCCCCAAAAAACACTTATTCTGTATTATTCCCTATCTTAATTTCACTTTGTTTTTTTTTTTTTTTTTTTTTTTTGCCAATTCAAGTAAATTAAGGTTGCATGATCATGATTGGGAGGTTATTTTCTGTAAAATGGACATCTTACCAGTGGCTACACCACTAAAGAACATGACTCCCTCTTTCCCAGCAGTGATTAGCTGCCATTCCCACTCTGAGCAGTGTGAGGCCTTCTGTGTCTCTACACCATTACTGTGAAATACTGGCAGGTTAAGTATTGTTCAGGAAACCACAGCTGTTAAAAGTTCATGAGTGTAATGGCCATATGTAGTCAGAAGACAGAAGCACATTGCTTCTGATGTTTTTCCACCTCTTTCAACAAGGTTCCCTGAGCTTTGGAAAGGGTAGGGTAGACGTCTTATTTAGTGCTGAACATAAAATAATAGTTTACTCTCAGCAAATTTCCCAGCTACACATCTTTGTATGTGGCATATTACATTCTAATAAGATTTTTCTGTTGTTGAGGCTTGTAGCAAAACTAATCAAAGAAAACAAGCTATTTAGAGTATTCATAGTAATAGGCTCACTCTTTGGGCTTATGTCCCTAGTCACAAGATTTTCTGGGTTTACTGTGAAGTCATGAATTTTTCTCCTGTGGAAAGGGCATCAAGTCCAGTCAAAATTGGTAGTTACCCCCATAATGAAAATGCCACTATTGCACCAGCAGGAACACCTTGCCTAGAAAAGGTTGTTTATGAGGTATACAGGGTCGACATCTAGTAAGAAGAGAAGAAGATTTGTTCACACTAGTGGGTTAATACCCAGATCATTCTGTAATAGTCATAGCCCGAGCTCACGCATGTGGAGTCTTTTACACTCTGTCTATAGCAAATACAAGCAAGAAGGAAATACAGAAGAATATATATGGCTTTAAGCAAGCAGCTGCACAGTTTTACTATAAAGGATCATAAGTTTCTTTTAACTCTTGTTCCAGTAAACTCAAGTTTATCAGTAACTCTGTGACTCATTCTGGCCTGTTGGGGACTTTTATAACCCATTTAAGTTTTTCCTTTAATATAGTTATTTTCCAATACAATGTATTTTTTTTTTCTCCCCAGAAGCTTACATAGCACCTCCTGGCACCAATCCACAGGGAAGCAATATCTAGCTCACTGCCAACTTGATTTCTCTATGTCCAGAAATTATTGTGTGTTCAGCAATAGAAATCTATCATCTAGTTTTGTTTAGCAACCAAGAGGAATGATAATATTGTTTATATTGCTTATTGTTTTAGGTGGTCTTTATAGCTCTTCCTGACTAACACTAACAAGTCATTGAAAAGTTTCTAATTTCTGGCAGTAAAATTTTACTATTAAAAACCTGTGTTTTCTAGGAACAGGTTTATCATCCCAGGTAGGGGACTTTCATTCAAAGTTTTGAAAGTTTATCTTAAATATGGACTCACCAAATAGTATATTTCTATATGCTATATGGTTTAATCATCAGTCCCTAGTTTTGTTACATCCTCTCATCATTTCCTTATTTTGCTTATCCCTCTGCTTTAATTCCTGCTTAAAATTTTTTGGCCCAATAGTACCCTCTTTAATTTCACACTTTATTTATTCTACTATTACTTCAAAACCTTTCACTGCCCCCATTACTGCTTTCCAGCCCCTTGAACTCTTTAGACACTCACTGTAAGTTGTAGCCACTAACCTAGAAATTTGAAGCTAGGAGAAACATATGAAGGAACATGTGGAATTTATGTTTCTTAGGAATTTTTAATGGTATTATTTTTTGAAAATGTCATAGTTTCATCCTCACAGTTCCCTAAAACTCCATTGATAAAACTTCTCATATTCATAATTCATTCATTAGTTGATGAGCATTTAAGCAGATTCAATTTCCTTATCATTGTGAACAAAGCAACAATAAACATCACTATAAAAGCAATTTGAAGTAGAATGCAGACTTTACAGCTTATGACCAGGATTTATATAACTATGTTATAAGGGAATTCTATTTGCATCCTTTTGAGAAGCATCCACACTGATTTCCTCCACCAACACAAAAGAAGTACACATCTTTCCCAACTTACTCAACAAATTTGTACACATTTGCTTGTGATATTCGTCATTCTGACCAGAGTAAGATTGAAGCTCAAAATAGCTTTAATTTACCTTTCCCTGATGGAAAAGTAGGTTGAAAACTTTTTAAAAGTATTTATTAGCTATTTGTATTTTGTCTTTTGAGAATTCTGTGTTCAGTTTCATATCCTACATTTGATTCAGTTATTTGATTTTTATTGTTGTTTGTTGAGTTCTCTGTATATTCTAGATACCAATCCTCTGCTAGATGTATAGCTGATGGAGATTTTATTCTTTTCTGAAAGCTGAGTCTTTAGTTGATTGACTGTCTCCTGTGCTGTAAGAAAGTTTGTTTCTAATTAAATACAGTCCTGCATGTCAGTTATTGACAATGTTTCCTTAGTGAATAGAATCCTGTTCATGAATTCATTCCTAAATCTATATCTTGAAATGTACTATTTGAATTTTCTGATAGAAGCTTGAATTTAAGGAATTATATTTTTTGGACTTGCTCAATTTTGAGTTGAGTTTTGTGCAGTGTGGAAGATAAGAAACAGCTTCATTCTTCTATGTGTTGATAAAAACTTTTACCAGCACCATTTGCTGAAGATGTGCTCTCCTCAGTGTGTGCTTTTGGCATCTTTGTCAAAAATCAGGTAGCTATATGTGTTCATGTCATTTTGTAGTGTTTAGTGTTTTCTTAATTCTCAATTGCCTAACACCTATCCTAGCACCATTTATTTTTTTTGTTTCTGAACCTTTTGTTTATATTTATCTTCTTTCCACTGATACGAATTCCTTGCAGTATACTCAGTAGAGCTGACTTAATTGTCATAAATTTTCATGGATAATTTTCTTTCTCCTTCACTTATGACTGACAGCTTTATTGGTTATATTAGTCTTGGTTGACAATCATGGTCTTTCAGTATTTAAATACATCATTACAATCCCTTCTGGCTTCTAAATTTTTTACTTTGCAGTCAGCTGTTATTCAGATGGGTCTGCCATTATATGTTGCATTTAGCTCTAGCAGCTCTCCATATTCTATCTTTGTTCTGTACACTTAGTGTTTCAACTATAGAATAACATGCAGTGTCAAGACTGGTCATGACTATTGTCATCCCATATGCTTCTTTCATCCAGATGAGCATCTCCTTCCCAGATATGGGAAAATTACTGCTATGATCTCATTGAAAAAATTATTTATAACACTGCATAGTTTTTGTCTCCTTCTTCTATGCCCATGATTTGTTGACTTGTTCTTCACAAGGTGTTACAAACATTGTTCATGCTTCTTCCACACACATTTTTGAGTTTATAATTCTTCTTGACTAAGTATTCTAATTCCCCTACCTTATCTACAAGCCCTGATAGTCTGTTCTCCAAATGACCCATTTTATTGGCAAGGCTTTTCATTATCTTTATATGCCACTTACTCTATTTTTCATTTCCAGCACAATTGCTGTTTATTTTTTCTATTTATTTTTTAATTCCATTTTAATGTCTTCCATTGACTGGCTTATTTCATTCAACTAATTATTATTCTCTGGTAATTCTTTCCTTCTTTCAATAAACTTATCTTTTGAATCCTTGTCTAGATTTTCATTGAGGTCTCTGTTATCAGAGGTCATCTTTTCATCAGAAGTTAGATTGTTGGCAACTTTAAAAAAATTAGTTCTCTTTTTTCCTTTCAATGGAAGTGTTTACTTTTTCTGGAGGGACTAACTTGAAGTAGGGGTTTGTAGTCACCTTTTCATTGCTGGGACAAACACACAGCCAGCAGCAGCTTATGGGAGGAGAGTTTATTTCAGGCTTACAGAGTCCAAGGCGAGCTTCATCATGGCAGAAGAAGCTAGCTTATTTCATCCTACGTTCATAGCAGAGAGATGCTAGTACCAGCAAGAACAAGGTGACTCTGAACACATACAGGATTGGACTCAGGATCAACCCCCGATGACATACTTTCTTCCAGCAGGGCTCCAACTCTGAAATATTCTTCTAGGTGGGGATAAAGCAGGAAACTCAATCATAAACACCCACAGAGTATATTCATTTCATAATAAAAATTGCACACAGTCCAACTTCCAAAGTGCCCATTGACTTACCAATTATAATGTGGTTCTAGTCCAAATACTATTCAAAAGTCTAAAGTCCCATCTGAGATTCAAAACAGTCTCTTAACAGTGAGTCCTTTAAAAATCAAAACTCAAGTTACATACTTCCAACATATAATAACAGAGAATAAACATCACCACTGCAAAGAGCAGACATAATAAAGAGAAACTGGACTAACACAAGATAAATAAACAGCAGACAAACATCAAACAGCTATAATTCCAAGTCTGTAATTGGTAACTAGTGACAACTTATCTGGGATTCCATTTTGCCTCTCTCACTAGGCTGCTCATAGCCCAGGGAAAACTCTATTTGGAGCCAGCAGCTCCTCATGTTACTGGCATCTCCATATTAGTTGAGTCTCCACTTCAACCCATGGTTTATCTTCATAACTCCATACAATGGCCTTACTGGGTTCCATACAGATTTCAACATGGCTTCACATCGCCATGTTTTAGTGGCTCTTGATACTGTGTGAGTGTTATGACCTTCTTCCCTGTATGTTTCTTGCTTCTAAAACCAGTAAAAATGGGCAGCTGTAGTAGTAAGTTCCAGGTTGTTGGGATAAATGTCCAAACCAGACAGTTTTACAGGAAGAAGGGATTTATTTCAAGCTTACAGATTCAGGGGAAGTTCCATCAATAGTGGCAAAAGCTGGATATAATTCATAAATCCAATTAGAGAGAGAAAACCACCACCAGCCAGAAAACACCAAAAAGCAGCAAGCAGCAGGGACCCTGCAGTACTTACACTGCTCTCCATACATTTGGGTTGGAATTCAGATCCACCCCCAGAGAGACCTTAGGGCTGGACTCCAGGATCCACCCCCAGTGACATATCCTCCAGCCAAGTGGCTGGAGACCAAAATTACAAGCTTTAATAAAACACCTGAGTCTATGGGTGTCATACATTAAAACTACCACAGTGGAAGACAAATTTGTATACACAAGGGGAAAGTAAACCTTGACCTTGAAGAGCAGGATACTCCTTCACCAGTCTTTCTTCAAACTTCTTCTTTTGAAAATAATTTGAATTCATACTAGTTTAAGCTTTCTAATGATTAGGATTCACCATCAGGGTATCTTTAGCATTGTCCCAATGAAAAATAGTTTACCCATCTTTTTAAATATATAAATTTATTTATTTGTAAGCAGAGACAGATGGAAGAGAGACAGGCAGAGGGAAAGGGCACACCACAGCCTCAAGCCACTGCAAATGAACTCCAGATGCATGTGTCACTTTGAGCAACTGGCTTTATGTGGGTAATAGAGAATTGAACCTGGGTCAGTAAGCTTTGCAGGAAAGTGCTTTTAACATTGAGCCATCTCTCCAGCCCCTCAACTTTTTAAGAAAATATGTTTATTTATTTGCAAGCAGAGACAGAGAGAGCAGCAGAGATATTGGGTATGACAGGATTTCTAGCCACTGCAAATGAACTCCAGAAACATGCACCACTTTGAGCATCTGACTATACATGGGTACTGGGGAATTGAACCCATATCCTCAGGCTTTGCAGGAAAGTGCCTCAACTGCTGAGCCATCTCTCCAATCCCTAGTTTGTCAATCTTTAATGATGGCCATATCCTTAACAATTGGAGATTAAGTAGCTTAAAACCAACCTTTATTCTGGCAACTTTAAGTTGCATTTTTTTCCTTTGGTGAATTTTACATATTTGCTATCTTCTTGTTCTATACATTCTTCCAAGCATACCAGTCCTTTACTTCTTTTTTTTTTTTTAATTTTTTAATTTTTTTTTATTCTTATGTATATTATTCTAGTTTTACATTCATAGTGGTGACTCCATTATCCTCCTCCCTGTCCTCCCTCTTCCATCAGAAAAGTTCTTTCCTCCTCCTTTGAATCCTCTTAAGACAAGCCTTCACAGATCTCTCTGTATTTAACTTTTTCAAACTCTCACTAATGCAGCCAAACAATCTCTTCTTACACTTCAAGATTTCTCCAGTCCAAAATATCAAAGCCTTCCATGTTCTACCTACAAACAAATGGGTGGAATATAAATGTTTTGAATAGAATTCCCATAGTCTCAGGTGATAGTGATTAAGTTTACTGTTTAGTCCCCCCCCCCCAAGTAGAGAATTTGAAAGTGGAGTTCTGCTCAAAGGAGTGTGTCCCTGGATGTGGATTTTGAGTCCAGTACTGTGTTTTCATGAGTTGGTATCCCTCAGTACTGACCTTCAAATACAATACTGAATTTAACAATCAGCACTCTATTGAAATAGACTTACAACAAAAAGTCTACTGTAAAACAATTGTCTCTTAAATGCTAAGAATTTTAGGGAGTGAGGGAACATTAAGTATTAGTTATTGTGGATTTGATAGAAGATTAAAAACACATGAAGAAAACCCTCCAAAAAGTAGTTCACATTTACATAATATAGAGAAAATAAAGGAGGGGAATATGAATAGAAGGTGGTTAAAGGGGCCAAGGGAAAAAGACAGGTAAAAATGTTTAGGAAAAATTAGGGAATTTTGGCTAAACACAGACTGAAGTGAGAGGAGAAGATAAGCTAACAGCTAGGAAGCTGGAGTTCAGAGTCCCCGACTACCCAAACCAATTTTCTTTGAAAGAAGAAAATGAAGAGGAACTATCTAGAGATTATAAAAAAAAATACCAAAATCAAGAAAAAAGAAACAAAGTACAAACACACACAAATGACAAATACAAACACACATGACACATGCATATACCCAAAGGAAGCAATAGAATGTAAAAGTAGAATGGTGGCTAAGCATGCCTGTTAAGATGACTCTAATCATTGTAAACAAGATGGCTGTAGATGGAGCTGAGGAGACAGAGGTGTGAAAATTGACTGACCTGTTGTTTGGCTCATCTCTGGATTTCGTCAGCTCTCTGAATGGCAACACTCTGACTGGTAAATTGGACAGTTCTGTTCTACCTTCAGAATCTAACTCTGGAGTCAAGCTACTGCCTAGAGTTCTGGTGCACACTTTCTCCAATGCTGAATCCCTGGGCATGGTTACTTCATGGTTATTTCTTGCAAGAAAGTTCACCTGTGGTTTAATATGTTACCACCATGCCTGAGAGAAGTTTCTTTCTCATCAGAAATAAGAGAAGATAGAAATAGGGGAAATGTGTGTGGTGAAATTTTATTAATTCAAATTTTCTACCCTTCCTTTACTGCTTGCCTGGGCTCTCCTATAATCCTTTCATGTGAGGTGTTCAGTTCTAGTAGTACCAGGTGTTGGTATCACTAGGCAATTTTTTATTTTTTTTAATTTTTTTATTGTTTTTTTGGAGAGAGACAGAGAGAGAGAGAGAGAGAGAGAGAGAGAGAGAGAGAGGAAGACAGATATGGGTGCACCAGCAGTGTCTCAGCTGCTGCAAACGAAATCCAGATGTGTGCGCCCCTTTGTGGTCAAGTGTGGCCTTGCACCCTTGCGTCACTTTGCATCTGGCTAAACGTGGGACCTAGAGATTGGAACCACTGGAGATTGGGACCAGTGTTCTTAGGCTTAGGAGGCAGGCGCCTTAACCCCTAAGCCATCTCTCCAGCCCAATTTTCTATTATTTTTATATAATTTAAAAATATAATTTACAAATTGTGAAAAGAATACAGATAAAAATAGTTGATAACACTGGGCAAGGATAAATTGTGTGGAACAGATGAATTACACTGTTATTAAGATAAGCATATTTAAATTGCTCATTTCTTTTAAGCTCTCATAGATGAGAAATTAAAGTGGAATCTTAAATATCTTATAAAGAGAACAAAAGTATAATAGTATATGAAAAGTTTCATGTTCTTTCAGACTCAAATCATTGATTCCATTTCATATATAATTAAAGGGCCTCTGGGATGTCATAACCTCAACATTATGAAATTTATCTTCTCACCAACAACCTTACAACTATGAAGCCCAGAGCCAGTAGTTCTGGGAGAATGAGGTGCTGAACACAGGGAAAACCAATGTTTATTAGAGTAAAATAATAGATCTAGAGAAGTAAGGAAGATACATTTCTATAGAAAAAGAAAAAAATACAAGATTTCATTGAAATCAATAGTTTGATACAATACAAAATAAAAATGTTAGTGTGATATAATTAATACTCTTATTATATATGGTATAAAAGTATGTATTAAAAGTACATATTGTTAAGTGATCTCAATATTAAGGTAAACATTAAATCTAAAAATTCTATACCTATTTTCTACAGTTATATGAATGTTACTGCATCAAAATTTAAACTGAGCTCTCTGTTTAGCAAAGTAGGAAAACTAAGGGTGAAATTAAACATTAAAATTGATTATATGGGGTGGGAGAGAGGGCTCAGCAGTTAGTCACTTTCTTTCAAATCCTAATGACCCAGATTCAATTCCCCAGTATCCAGATAAAGCAAGATGTACAAAGGGGTGCATGTATTTGGAGTTCATTTGCAGTTACAATAGACTCTGGTGTGCCCATTCTCTCACTCCCTTTCTCCCTCCCTTTCCTTCTCTCAGCTTGCAAATGGATAATAACTAAATTATTTTTTTTAAAAATGATTTTGCATAAGAGAAAATAGTATTTTATAAATTATAAATAAAATGTGTAAAGTTTGAGTATCTGTATTCAAAGATTATAAACCTAACAGAAAATAAATTTAAAGCACTTAGGAATATGTCAAATAAACAGCATTTTGATAGTATCCTATGTTCAGGCTATATAAGGACTACAAAGACTCCCTGAAAAATACATTTAAAAGTGAAAACTAAATTTAATCCATAAGACAGTGCTGGCAAGAATGATAATTTTGTAAAACCTTTGAAATGGGATATTAACTTTTAAAAATTTTCAAACAGGGCTGGAGGCTTAGTAGTGAAGGTACTTACCACCAAAGCCAAAGGACCTAGGTTCAGTTCCCCAGGACCCACATAAGCAAGACGCACAAGGTGGCAAATGCATCTGGAGTTCACTTGCAGTGACTGGAGTCCCTGACACACCCCTTCTCTCTCTCCGTCTCTCTCTTTCAAACCAATATGTAAAAATAAAAATAATTTGAAACATTATAGCAGATTGAAAAGCAGTGAATTGCAATAGATTCATTCAATGTAAACGTTACTTTACTTTCTTGCTTCCTATATTTAAACCAGATTTAGGATTTTCTTTTGTGCTTGATGTTTGGAGAATTTCTCCTTTGGTCCAGTCTGTTTGGAGTTCAACTAACTTCTTGTAATTTGATGGGATTTTCTTTTGAGAGAGCAGGAAAGTTTTCTTCAATTATTTTGTTGAATAAGCTTTCCATTCCTTTGGTCTGTGTTTATTCCCCCTCTTGTATAACCATGATCCTAACGTTTGGACGCTTAAGGGTATCCCACATTTCCCTGATGTTCTGTTCACAGAAATTTTTGAACTTGTTGAAAATTTTGGACTCACGAACTATTTCTTCTGTTTTGTCTTCCAGTTCTGAGTTGGCCCAAACAACTTGCAGTCTAAGATACCCAGCAGGAAACAACTTGATGTAATGCTCATACAAGTGCAGTAGTGGCAAATAACCATGTTGGGTAACCAACTGCTCTTGATTTGGCTAATAGACCCACTCAGTGGAATGGAACCCAGTGCTGGAACTGGGAAATAAGTCAAAACCAGGTACAAAAAATGAGCTCAGTCTCCAAGATCCAAATGTGGGCTAGAAGAGAGCCAATGCATATAAAATTCCCTACAAAATATATATGGTCATCCCTTCTATCTAGTACTAACTTCTCTCTGTGTTGGAGAATTTCCTTATCTTTTTTCAGATGGACAATGAACCTGAAGGGAGGATCAGCTAAACAGACTTCACCAGAGCCCCATCTGAAACCATAGAACAATGCAGGGGAAGGGCAAGAATATAGCAATCATGGCTATCACGACACCAGAAAAAGGCTGAAGGAGATAAACACAGAGAACATCCAACTCCAACTAAGCCAGATATCCAGAGATGCAGAGGCTCCCAAAACCTCATCACTGAAGCAGAACTAAAATGACCCCAATGTGGCTCAGGGAAACTCGCTGAAGAGGGGACAGAAAGATTGTTAGAGTCACAAGTTGGGGCATTATGCACAGAGACTGGGGCCTAACCCCCAGAACTCTTGACTAACCTCACTATGCATGACCCACATTCCCCATTGATGAGGGTCCCTTTGGAAGAGGGAGGACAGGGAGGAGGACAATGGAACCAATGCTATGAATGTAAAATCAGAATAATATAAATAAAAAATATATATAATAATTAATAAAAAAAGATTTATTGGGCTGTAGAGATGGCTTAGCAGTTAAGGCACCTGCCTGTCAAGCCTAAGAACACCATAACACTGAAACACCGGTTAAATTCTCCAGGTCCCACAGTTAGCCAGATGCAAAGTGATGCAAGGACGCAATGCCACATTTGGCCACAAAGGGCAGATGTGTCTGGTGTTTGTTCACTGTGGCTGAGAGGCCAGCAAGCCCATTCTCTCTGTCTCTATCCAAAAAAAAAAAAAAAAAAAAAAAAAAAGATTTATTAAATGATTACTCAAATAAATTATATAATTACATAGAGAATATAGAATATGTTTTGTTTATAATAATACACATTACTGTTAAATATTTTCTGAATATAATAATCATAGAATATAGCTGTTAGTAAAAATCAAAAATATTGTTTGAAATGTAAAATGCATAGCACAAGATTAACTCTAATTTTCTTCTAGTACTTTTTTTTGTTTGTTTGTTGTCTTCAAGGTAGTGACTCACTCTAACCCAGACCAACTGGGAATTCACTGTGTAGTCTCAGGGTGGCCTCGAACTCAAGGCAATTCTACATCTGCATCCCAAGTGCTAGGATTAAAGGCATATGCCACCACGCCCGGCTTCCTGTAAAATTTTTAAGATTTCCAAATCACGTCTTATTTTGAAATAGAGATTTAACTCAGCTATGGGCAATATATTAGCAATACAGAAAACTCATTAGCAAAACAATTATGGACATTTAATTAAAAATACACTTATGATAACAAGAATACATTATTTTAAGTCATTTTACACTATCATACTTATACTTAACAGAATTTGCATTCCAATATCTACATTATGACACTTCTACAACTCTACTTAAAAATCAACCTACGCAATGAACTAGACTTGGACAAAATTTACATATATATGTGTACATATAATATTTATATATAATATAATATTATATATATATATATGTGATTCATTTTCATTATAATTAATTTACATCATTTCATTTGAAAAGGTTGTAAAGCAAAATAAGGAATCAACAAAAAATGACATTGTGAAAACAGAGAGCTAGAGTACTTCATTAGGTTCTCTTTAAATTGGTAATTAAATAGTTAAATTATGCTAAGTAATAATATTCATTGTTAACATAATTCTCTAAAACATGCATTTGACTTTAAATTTCTAGAACTTTGTTTCCTAAAATCTAGTTTTGAGAAATTTATAAAATCTATTAACTATTTTTCATTTTAACTAGACAGTCTACTTTAACATTGAATGTCTTTCATCTGACCAATTTATTTTTATGATATTTACTAATCTTCTAATGGACATTTTAACAAATTAATCATGATTATAGACTCAAAATTTAATTCATTTGCATATTCTGATTAGCTCTTATTATCAAATATGACAAAAAACATCAAATCTATACATACCTGTAACTCCACTTCACAGAAAGAAGAAAAAGGTATCTTTAATCAATTTTACTTTCAACAGAGATGAAAACTCACATTATATGATTTTAGATTATCATATTAACTAAAATCCAGAATATCAAACTGAGCTCATAAACATCATTTTTGGCTGCAAACTTTTCTAGACCCAGTGATAAAGCTTGGTTGATGACTGTTTATAATAGCAATAATCCCTGCAAAATCAGTCATTAGCACAGTTAACAACTAATTTGTTCAAGTGTTAACTGCCCTTGGCTTTGCCTCAAGCTGTTAGCAAACTGGTCATTAACTGCTGGTTACAATTGATTTCTTGGGGCCCTATGAAACAAAAATTTGATTTCAATTCAACACCCACAGAGCTAATTTCAATTCAGTAAACAAGTAAGCCCCTTTCCTTAAGATTTAACTAGATACAATATTGTTCTTTTATGATATATCAAAAGACATTTCCCAGAAGTCAATGTGCATGTGAAAAATGTTTGGTTACTATAGATAACTAGATCAATGTTGATTTTCCACATAGCTAGCAAGACTTTTACACAATAGGGTAAGGCAAGAAAAATAGTGAAAAGAAAATGTCCTTTGTAAACTTGTTTATATGATGCATATTACAAAAGGCATTCCATTGAATAAAAGTTGTATTATATCCTTCAGTTAATTAATTATAAAAAAGGCTAACAGCAGCTAAGTATGAAATCATCTTCTTTCACTAAATTTTGTTACAAAGAAATCATCCACATATTATTATTTCTAAATGAAATTCTTCATTCTTCCCTTGGTTATAATTTACCACAAGATTCATTGATTTTTCAGTCATTCAACAGATATTTCTTAAACATAACTATGATGTCTAATCTTCATTGTAAATTTGACTGAATTTTAAATCAACATGTTAACAAACCTCTGGATGTGTCTATGAGGTTGTAAGCAGAGAGTTTTAAATGGAGAGAGAAGGTCTGTCCTGGGGCCTGGATTGAATAAAAAGGATAAAGTGAGCTAGAACCAGCATTCCTCTTTCTTTGCTGGGTACTGAGGCAATATAACCCCCTGCCTCAAGTCCCTGCTAACATACTTTGTCTTTCCTGATGAGATATTCCTTCAAACTGTAATACAAGATAAACCCTTCCTTCCTTACATTGTTTTTTTTTTTTTTTTTTTTTTCTTTCTGATATTTGGCCACAGATCTGAGAAAATTAACAAATTTCATGACAATATGGTAGCATGCCTGTTGTATTTTAATAAAGCAATGATATAAATTTGGGAGGATTTGATTTTTCTAGCATGGTTTTCAAAGCATATCGATCATATCAAATGACTCTATTAACAAAAAAATGGTAAACAAAATGTTATAAATGACATGCTACAAAGTTATAAGTTGTTTGGACAAAATAAAAAATTAAGAGTATAAAGCTTTTCTTTTCTTTTTCAGAAAGCATTGAGAACAAAGGACAACCAAAATCTATCAACAAGTTATGAATGAAATTGTCTCCCTGTCAGCAGATGAAGCACCCCTAGCAAAGAAGTAGCTAGCAGCCAGGTGAAACCACAGAGGACTTGGTGAGATGAGCAGGAGTTCTGCTTTCACTCAAAGCCTGGCAAACATGCACCAGGTGATGGAGATAGAGAGTGAGGGAACCCAAAATGCAACAAAGCATAAATCCAGAAGCTGCTGAAGGCTTAACACTAAAGTAGACTTAAAGCACACGCACAAAGACTCAGGGAATTTGGCAAAAGAGGGAGTAGAAAGTATATAAGAGCCCCAGGACGAGAGGGAATATCGAGAGGCATTGCTCCCTCCCCACCACAATGACTGAGTACTGCTCTCACAACTCATAACCCACAACCCCATGGTCAATATCATCAATCCGGGGTCCTCAGTGGAGTGGGGGCAGAGAGGAGGGAAATGGTGGTAACAACACATGATGTATCCATACAAAGTTTCCTCTTAATAAGAAAAAGAAAAGAAATAACCCAAGTTGACTGGCAATAAAAAGAAATAAAAAGAGTAGTTCTATTAGTATTTTTTGTTGAAATATTTTGACTATTTTTAAAAATTTATTACTTATTTTATTAGCTCATAATGTAAATACATTCATGTTGGTGATATCGATAGCCTCCTCCCTGTCCTCCCCCTCCAAAGGGACTCTCCTCATTGGGGATTGTGGGTCGTGCATTGTGGGGGTAGCCATCAGGTTTGTGAAAGAGGCAATGTCTCTGTGTATAATGACCCAATTTGTGGCTCTAACAATCTTTCTGCTCTGTCTTCCATGAATTTCCCTGAGCCATGTTTGGTTCATTTTAGTTCTACTTCAGTGGTGAGGTCTTGGGAGCTTCTGTGTCTCTGGCTATCTGGTTTAGTAGGAGTTGAGTGTTCTCTGTGTTTATCTCCTTCAGCCTTGTGTTAGTGTCAGGTTCACCAAGAAAGCTGCACTCTTGCCCGTTTCCCCAATTACTTTATGGTTTCATCTGGGGCCCTTTTGAGGTGTGATAGATTGATCCTCTCCTCAGGTTAGGCAAATTCTCCAAAGGAGAGAGAAGTCAGCACTGGATAGATGGGATAACCATTATTATTTTAGAGAGAATTTTATATGTGTAGGCCCTCCTGTAGCCCATGATTGGTGGCAGTTTGATACTGGAGAGTGGGCTCATGGTTTGGAGATGGTTTTGACTTGTTTCCCAGTTCCATCTATGAGTTCCATTCCACTAAATAGATCAGTTAGCCAAATCAGGAGCAGTTGGTTACCCACCATGGCTGTGTGCCACTGTTACACTTGTGTGAGTATCATGTCAGGTTGTTTGCTACTGAGTAGCTTGGTCTACTAGTTGCTTGGACAGATGTTGGTCACTTTCCCCCAGTTATTTGTGTAGCACCTTCTGGCACTAGACAAGCTAACAGTCTGGGGACTGCTTCTCTTCCAGATTCCAGCCAAGTCACTCCATGTTATATAGCAATAGCATATGGTGTCTTTGGCAGTAGGGTCTTACCATTAACCTTTGGTGGGTCATCAAGTAATCTGACAAAAATCTAAATTTGAAGAAAAATGGTCAAACGTGGAACAGATCATTCTTAGTGAGCTCACCCAATCACAGAAAGATAATAGTCACATGGTTGCACTCATTTGTGGCTCCTAACCTGAATCTGCCCTAGATGCTGACATATATAATAAGCATCTTGAGGACAGAACAACAGGGAGGGTGGGACGGGAGGGAAGGGTACAGGTGGGTGGGGAACACAAAGTGGGACCCAAATGGAAATGGCATAATAAAATCCTATATCCTGAAAGACAGACTAAAAGGTTGAAGGTTCATCAGGTCCTTAGAGTGAACACCTGAACCACAGGGCCTTGGAGAAGGTATGATGAAGATTAACCTTGTGGTAGTTTGAATAGATGGCCCCCAATATATTCATTGTTTTATTAATTTGTAGTTTGCATCTGCAGCTACCTTGCTTGAGGCAATGTCTCTGGGTGCTTCTTAAGGTGTGGTGGTGGGTTTAGGATTTCAATCTAAAGATATGCAAAGTGTGCCTAGTTGGAGTTCCTGAGGTGTGCTGTGCTGTATGGCTTTTGGCTTTTAGCTTCTCTCTGTGTGTGTTTGGTCCTATGAAGGCAGGCCAACTTCTTCTGTCATTATGGAACTTCCCCTGGATCTGTAAGCTATAATAAATCCCTTCTTCCATAACTGTGCCTTGTCTGGAAGTTCATCTCAGAAAGCCTGAAGCTGTCTGCTACAACCTTCATTTTCTTTTTTCTCTGTCTCTCTCTCCTTCTTTTCGCTCTGCTCTCTTTCTCTGTTATATTGCCTATCTGCTCTGCCTTCACTACCTTCTGAAAAAGAAAAAGAGATTCCCCAACAGAAAGGGAAGTCAGCATACTTTAAATGGGAATAGGGAGGACTACATACTAAACAAGTAACCACTGTCACATTGCATAATACTGTGGTCCTTTGTGTTTTCAGATACTTTTATCCAAGAAAGTCCCTGGGACCTTGTGAACACTAGCTTTAGCCAGAAGAACAAAAACATAATGCTTTCCAACTCACAGAATATTAGACTAACCTATCAGGCTCATCCCTGCTCAATACTTCATTTCCATGTGGGCCAGGGGCATACTGTATACAGAGCTACAGAAGTTATAAGTACCTCCCACAGGGGGCTACTTGACAACGCACTCAAGACTCCTACCTGTCACTCACAGGGAGCTTTGTGCTTTGCCTATAGATTTTCTGGAAACATATAGCTTTGCTTGTTTTTCTTTCAAATAAAATATTTCTTGTTCTTGCCCCTCTTTTGTCTTCATTTGTCATTCTTTATGTTTGGGAGACAAGAAAGTCAACCTGAGACAGAAAACCAGTTGCAACATCTTTATGCATTATTTTTCTTCTTTTAATATAGTTGTATATTTCCTATATTACACATTTTTTTCCATTTAAATATTACAAGAAAAGAAAAAAATGGCTCAAAGAGTAAACATAATAATGCTAATGTTTATGTTTCCCTATAAGATTACATTTATCAATATTCTTAATTTCTTATTCTACTTTAGTTGACTGTCATGTGTCCTGTTGTATCATTCTTGCAATACTCTCTGTGGCATTTCTTTTAAAACAGTGCTCCTGCTAATAGTTTTCTTTAGATTTCATTTATAAGGAAGTGTTGCAATTTCTACTTCATACTCATGGGATAGTTTTATTTAAACTGCATACTTGGTTGATAGAATGTTTGTTTCTCGTTTGTTTTATCTCTGTGTTTCTGTATGGTATCTCACTCCTTCATGGTCTCATTGTTTTGTTAAAAAACAGCTATTACTTTTACAGAACATTCCTTCTGCATGGAAAATAATTTATTTCATTGTTTGTTTTGTCTTTGTGTATTGAGAGTCTGACTTTATTTCTCAATTAGTTTATCTACTTTGACTTCTTTCTGTCCCATTGCCTGTTGAGCTTTTTTACTATGTACATTCATAATTTTAATAAGATTTGGACTTTTCTCGTGTTCTTATACACCCTTATTTCACTTCTGAAAGCTATGTGCATCTCTTTTAGGGATTGTCTACATGATTCTGATCCTGCCAAGTTCGTCTTGCTCTCCTAGATCTTCTTTTGATGTCTGGATGAAAGCTTCCATGTTGCATGTTTGTAAAACAAGTGTCACATTGCCAACACCAAAACCTGCTCTCAGCTCAAGAAGTATCCAGGTCCCCTTGGATAATATCTGCAGTAGACTCCGAGTATATGGGTAACTAAATAATGTAAAACACCTCCTTAGCTGGCCCTTTACAATCAGAGCAACCTGAAGTGCTTGGTTCAAAGCAAAGTATTTCATTTGAGTATGTCCTTGATTTCCTGTAATCTGTGATGTAAAGTTCCTGTGATTTTGACTTGGCATCTTTTCCATTTCCAAATTTAAACTGTTTTTGTTGTTGTTGTTGTTGTTGTTGTTGTTGTTGTTTTTCTTTGTGGTAATAGTACCAGTCTCTTCATGTTTTCCTTCTTCTCCTTTTGGGGACAAACTACAAGTTTCTCAAATCCTTCTATGCAGTGTTTGGTTCCTACTTGATCCTACAAAAATTCTCTTGATGCAACTAGCAATTACTATGACAAAAATAAATACTACCTTGAAATTTCCTCCACCAAATGGTTAGTCCATTTTTAAATTCATCTTCCTACAATGTTTCTGAGCATAATATAGACACATTCTTTGCCATAAAGTAAGCTGAAAGGCCTGTGGTCTAATTCCAATGATTCCTTTCTCCCCTTGGGCCCTCCCCCCTTAGCATAGGCTTTAATGTCCACAGTTTGATTAATATTATGAGCTTCTGAGCCACCACTGTATAAGCTAGTAAAATGCTGCTTAGTGCACTCTGGGGCTTTTCTATGCTACACCATTGAATGTTTCAAAGCTCCACTTCAAAACTAATTCCAGTAACTTCTGAGGCATATAATCAGGTTGAAATCACAGAAACAAGTCCTGGAACCAAGTTTCTTTGTCATTGTGGGCTAGGGAGATGGCTCAACAGATAAAGCACTTGCTGCCTTACTCTGACTACCTTAATTCAGATTCATGGAACACACGTAAAACCTGGAAGGCATGGCATGATCCTATAATACAGCATTCCTACTGTGAGAAAGAACACAGAGGCATGAGAATTTCTCAGAAACTTATGAACAGAATGGTAAACAATGAGAAACTCCCACTTTAATCATGGTGGAAGGCAAGGCCTACCTAGAAAGTTGTCTTCTGTTCTACACTTATATGCCTTGCCTCATGCATATTCACACACATGAATACACACATACATAAAATAAAAGTAACCTAAAGATAACTAAATAAAAATTCAAAAGTGGCATTTTCACAAAAAGATTAAAAAAAAAATAACTCAAGGCACAATATATTTAACTTCTATTTATCTTCTGTCATGTATATGTGTGTATAGATAGATAGATAGATAGATAGATAGATAGATAGATAGATAATTATGAAGAGTTTTTCTGATGCACTCTTTCTTCACCATCAGGATAGAATGAAATTTCTGAAACCATATATACATACATACATATATATATACACATACACACACACATATACATACATACATACATATACATACACACAAATACATATATACATACATACATATATATATATATAGAGAGAGAGAGAGAGAAAGAGACAGAGAAAGAGATAATCCCTATGTACTTGCTCTCTATCTCTCCCTATTTAGTCCATAAAGGTTCCCACAGCATCTGGTTTTCACCCACCTTCAGGGAAGGTGTACTCCTAGTTTAGTCTTTTTTTTTTTTAATATTTTATTTATTTGAGAGAGAGATACAGAAATAGGCAGAGAGAGAGAGAATAGGTGTGCCAGGGCCTCCAGCCACTGCAAACGAACTCCAGATGTGTGCGCCCCCTTGTCCATCTGGCTTACGTGGGTCCTGGAGAATCGAGCCTTGAACCGGGGTCCTTTAGGGTTCACAGGCAAGCACTTAACCACTAAGCCATCTCTCCAGCCCTAGTTTAGTCTTTTTAGTTAAATTTTGTCTAGAAATGTTCTCAAGAACACACCCAGAGATATGTTTACTAAATTTGCTGCTTCTTATTCCAATCATCTTGACAAATATACCATATATATATATATATATATATATATCTATATAATTTATTTATTTGAGAGAGAAAGAAGCAAATAGAGAGAGTGGGCACACCAGGGACTCCAGCCACTGCAAACGAACTCCAGGTGCATGTGCCACCTTGGCTTATGTGAATACTGGGGATTCGAGCCTTGAACCGGGGTCCTTAGGCTTCACAGACAAGTGCTTAACTGCTAAGCCATCTCTCCAGCCCCATATAGCACATATTTTTTTTTAATTGTGAGGGTTTTATTTACCTCCTGTGTGTGTGTGTGTGTGTGTGTGTGTGTGTGTGTGTGTGTGTTTATGTGGTTATGGTGTAAGGGATTGAACTCATACCCTCACACACTAAGGATATGCTCTATCACTGAATTACACTAAGGATCCCTAAGTTCAAGGTACATTGAATACACATGCTTCTTCTAGTTTTTAGAATCCTGTTCTATAGAAACCGGTATTTGTAATGAGTTAAGAATGCGTGTCACTGACTGTTGTCATTGCTGTAACAAACAACTTTTGTTTCTGATACAAAAGTCTCATGTCTCGGCCAGCTTTTTATGAAACTGCAGCTGACCACAGCTTATTTGCAAGTAAAACAATGTAACATTCTCTTCTCATTTCTGATGTGTTTAGTATCTTTGAGGAACAACAGGAAGTCCAATAAATAATAAAAATGAGTCCAATAAATAATAAACTAAAATGTCTAGTTTGGTTTTAGAAGATTCTATCATAAAGCAAGGAAATTAAAAGAAAGCACACATATAAGGTACAGTTTAATAAGGAAACATATCTGTAAAACTGCCATGAACTGACCCCAGTTTCAAAAAGATATGTCTGCCTTTTGCAGTTCAGCTATTTACTGGATCTATCTGGTAAAACACATGATGGATGGTGATTGTGTAGAAGACATAAAAATGTGGAAAAGGATATTTTCTGACACATGTAAATGTCAGCTTGTAAGAAGGCTATATGTAGGTCAGCTTTGGGCAGTAAGATCATGAATTCAGTTTTGGTATAATGTATATTATTTGAGATGCTATGAAATATCTAAGTGGAGTTATGAAATACTTTACTATAGGATTGGTCTTGAGATATTTCTTTGCTGATCAGTATTTTACCACTATTTGAAACACTGGTGCTATATCTGTAAATGATTTCATTTCAAATTCATAGAATTCGTGTTACACAGCTTTGTATTCTGCTTTCAACTTCTGCATGCATATGTATGCCTGTGAGTATGTGCATATGCTCAGTGACCAATTTTAAAAATACATTTTACTCTGTGAAAAAGTGATCTTTTTTTTTCTTGAGCTATATTTAAGATTTCATCTGTCATGATTTATCAATGGATTTATTGAGATTATGTGGCCCATTTTCTTATGTGCTATGCAAACTCTTGAATCAGAAGACTATTGTGAAATGATGGCACATGTTGCAATATCTTTATATATGGCTAATTTTGATTTTCAATTTATATATATTTCAGTGTACTGTTTACATCTTTGGTGGTTTCCATAAGCTTATGTGTTCTGAATGTTTGGTCTGAGCTGGCAGCAATTTGGTAAGGGGATTTTTGCTGGAAGAGGTGTGTTATTGGGGCAGGCTTTGGGTTTTTATAGTCAGCTTCCACTTGAACTCTTCAGCTGCAGTTTTCCACCTATTGAGGCAGAAGTGATGCTCAGCTTCTGCTCATGCCATGCTTTGCTTTCCCCTGTCATCATGAAATTTCTCCTCAAGACTGTACGCCAAAATAAAACCTTTCCTCCCTTCAGCTGGTTGTGGTCAGGTGCTTTGCCCCAACAACAAGACGTTAACTACAACAATAACTCATGGGCATGGTGGCACATACCTTTAACGTCAGTACTGAGGAGGTAGAGTTAGGATCACTGTTAGTTTGAGGCCATCCCGAGACTACATAGTTAATTCCTTGTCAGCCTGGGATAGAGTGAGACCCTAGTTAAAAAAATAATAATAAAAAGAAAAAAAGTAAAGAAAAGGAAAAGCTGCTGGGGCCCTGGTGATGTATGATAGGCTGATCCTTCCTTCAGGTTCGTCGTCCATCTGAAAAAGACAAGCAAATTCTCCAATGGAGAGAGAAGTTAGTACTAGATAGTGCCAAGGAAGGTGGAGGAAGAAAAAGATAGGTATTTTAAAAGAGAAAGTGAGTATGAGTATAGAGAGGAGAGAGGGAGGGAGAGAAACAGGAAAAGATAAAGGTTGGTTTTCATGATGTTTTCTCCATTTCCCTGTGGTTCAGGTGTTCCTTCTGTGGTCCTGCTGAAGAACCAATGTTTTATCCTGTTGTTTAGCATATAGCATTTTATAGTGTCATTTCCTTTTGGGTCCCTATTTGTACCCCCTTACCCTCCCTCCCACCCTCCCTAGTGTCTGGTCCTCAGGGTAC